>SDVV010001532.1:0-25418 GCA_016164225.1 Gammarus roeselii
GCACAGCTAGATATAGTATTTAAAATATATACGTCTAATTAGCAGGTGAATAAGGTAGCGCTGCCATAAGTGCTTAAAAGCTGTAGCATTATGCTATTTAGAACTAGATTCATGTAAAGAGTGCAATTGTTTCTGTATTGTGCATAACCTGTCTAGCAGCTACTGTTTGACCTTGCAAAACCAACAGTAGCTGTTCTACCTTTTACGTATGAGTAAATGCTGCTGAATACTATCTAATCACAGCTGGAGTCACTGCTGCTGCACTCACTTGTTATAGGGCAATAGTGCAACTGGAGGGAGCCGCAGCCTGTATCTGAACGTATTTGAACTAACTTGCAACTTTGCAGCCGGTTGCGTGCTCTGATTGGCCCAAATGAAAGAGACGTGGCACGCGGTTTGAACGTTATTCATAGCGAATCCGTTGCAGCCGCCGAACGAATTGAAGCCACTGCACGAAGTGTAACTATCGCATATTACTTCGTATGACTAGTTTAAGTTCGTCAAATCGACTAGGTTATTTCTCTGAGGGCGGCCTGGTCAAAATACTTTTATTGTACAATATCCAATTGAAGTTGACTGCAACGTGTGTGTTGCACCATTTTTTTTTCATGATAGATGCAAGTTCCATAACCTACTGGCAGCTTGTATAAGCTCTGTCCCATGTTATTATTTTGCCCCATGTAGGCTACGACCCAATTCTATTCTCTCAGAAGCAGATGGTCCCGGCTCTTCGATGTCATCCCAAACTCTCCTTTAACCGCATCTTTTCGACTTATTCGGGACAAGTCTGTAATCGATCGATTTCAATTTTAGAACAGTTTTGTTCAGCATTCAAATATTTTATTTTAGTTGTATTGAACCAGACGGTGATAACCGAGCCAGACATATTGATTGGCTTTGGATAATCACACACGCTATCTTTACTCCATCTATTACAGAAATAATGAGAAGGGCTATTTCAAATGACTTATTGTGTACCCATGCGTAAGGTTATACAGTTGTGTTTCGGCATGATGTCTGAAAACGACATGAAACTGCCAACGACCTCAACGGCTTCTCTCAGCATCCAATGAATTTTATAATTTGAGGTACCTCCGTATTATGTTTCATCAGAAGCGTTACCAGAAACAAGGTAAAACATCGTTCTTCCATCTCATCCATCTCGCGTAACCGTTACTACAGCGTTTAACTCAATGTGTTATCACCCGACCTAAAGGCTATCAATTCCACTGCTCCCGTTCTAAGCAGTTCATCTCCGTCTCCCAAACTGTTGCGGCCCCTTGAGCTCGAAAACCGAAATGGAGATCTGCGGATGCATCACTGGCGCCTTGCAAGCAGTTAACTGGAGGGTGTACGTGAGTCTTTGAGTTCTGTAAGTTAAGGCAGAAGATATCGTGAGACCAACAGGTTGAGTGTAGGTAAATTAATTATTGACTACTATCCATATGAGAGTGCGATTAAGAATCAGTACTCCTCGTCCATGATTAAAAGCAATTGTAATTAAAGATTGAAAATGGAAATAGGTAAACTTTGATGATCTGTACTTTGGTTCTCCCCTAGAAGTTTATCGCTAAATTCTCGATAATCCGTGAAACGTGTTTATCCTTTAAAAAAAATTAAGAAAAACTCATTCGTATTCTAGTCAGTTCGATGTATGATTGATTTTAGAGAATGTTTAGTTATGAGATATTCTAGCTGTTGTGAGAGACTCATGGAAGAGCAGTCATCGACGTACAGGTGTATTGTATTCTAGCTGTTGTGAGACACTCATGAAAAAGCAGTCATCGACGTACAGAAGTATCGTATTCTAGCTGTTTAAGACACTCTTGCAAGAGCTGTCATCGACGTACAGGTGTATTGTATTCTAGCTGTTGCGAGGCACTCACGAAAGAGGTGTCATCGACCTACAGGTGTATTGTATTCTAGCTGTTGAGAGACACTCTTGAAAGAGCTGTCATCGACGTACAGGTATATTGTATTCTAGCTGTTGTGAGGCACTCGTGAAAGAGCTGTCATCGACGTACAGGTGTATTGTATTCTAGCTGTTGTGAGACACTCTTGGAAGAACAGTCATCGACGTACATGTGTATTGTATTCGAGCTGATGTGAGACACTCCTGAAAGAGCTGTCATCGACGTACAGGTGTATTGTTTCAGATTTTTCTTCATTCTAATCATATTGAAATTCATTCGTTTTTTTCCTGTAATCACCGCCACACCTACGGCTGTCACGAGTCCCAAGCCTCGACCACACCATTGACATGATCTCGGCTATGCACACTCAGACCGAAACTGGGTCCAAGTTTCATCGAGACAGTTTCCCTATTATTTTAGAGTCACATCATCTTGTTTCTGATAATTCTACTCATGTAAATGATTAGGTTTTGATGTTAATGATACGGGCAACTTTAGAAGTGGTTACTGTAATTTCAACACTTAATAACATTCAACTTATTATCGAGAGGGTCGATTGTAACAATTTTGATTGCGCGAATTATTTTCCATTAATGGAGTTCCAGTGATGAAAAACACGCAGACATTGTCAATCGCTATGACAACACTTTGTTTATAACAAGAATCATGTAGCACCTTTCATGACGATGTATAGCAAATTCCTTACGATTTGTTCATATATCAACCTCGGTTCAAGTTATCTTCCTTAATTTCGCCACAATTGCTTCCCACTCAACGCTGGATTCAATTCGCAGGAAATCTGCTGATGATTGGAAAAATTAGGTTGATTTTTTCCACCAAGTAATTATGAATGTTTCTTATTTGTTTACCGAAAACAGGTATGCGACGGATAGTAATTTTTAAGAGGAAATTTGTTGAACCAAATTATAGATCAAATATTTAAATTAGTGATTATCGAAATCTAACAACGACGATCTAATCACAATTTGGATGACAGTTTTCAGACCACGGATTTTTCAATCGAAAATTATCAATGCACCACGCAATATCACATCTTTATACAATCGCCAAAATTTGAGAGAAGTTTGCCTAGTTTGGAAATCGGATTATAGATTTTTGATTTAATATCCAGGATGAAAAGGAAAAATATATTTTTTTCTATCATAATCAATATAATGAGTGACTATATCACTACGTGCATTCATTTCTTTGAGTATACCATTTATCAAGAAATCACCGAGAGTTGGCATTGTTTCCAATACTCTTTGAATCAATAAATGGTTCATAACGAAAATACTACATATACCATATTTAACTAATTTCAATGTCTTAGCGTGCGTTCACGAGGCAGGCAACCGGCATATAAGTTAGTTGGCACGCAGAACGCGTGACTTTCTACACAAGTTACTGAATAGTCTGATTGATTCTGACCCATATAGAGCATATTTGATCATGGAAGCTTTCGGTACTGAACCTTTTCTATCCGAAACGACCACTGGGTCAAAGTGTATTATCACATGCGCTTCAATGCTAAGTAAATCCGGAGTAAGCAACAGTGCAACAGGAGCGATTGTAAGAAAATCAATTCTAAGTGGAGCAGGTGACAGAATTTTTAACTCTTATTTTATGATATGTCAATTCTAGTGCAATAAACAATTTGCCTATGCGTTCCATGATTTAAGTATTCTATTGTAATTTATTCTGTCGTATTATATACAATATAAATCTGTTCTCCTAGAGGTAAAAATAGTCGGAAGAAATCGTGTCCTATATTAAATTCTTTCTATTTATACATTTCAGAGAAAATATTTTCAATATAAAAACTAACATAACATACAGGCGGCCGCTTCAATAGTATATGTTAAAGAGAGGAATGCAAATTAGTGGAAAACAATATTGCATAATATGATGACGTCATTTGAAATTTCATATCAAAAGTTTGCCTCTGACCTGATCGCTTGATGATGAACCATACATGAAGTTTTTGATGAGCTTTGTCATTAATACTTATTTGTAATGGGTTATCCAATCCCGGTTGAATAAATAATTATTTTGATGCTTGCCTCACGTCGACAGAAACGATCGGGATTCGTCTGATGGGTTACTTGCCTATCAGAGTTATAAACTAAACAGTTTCTTTATAGGCACCGCGACCCAGGGGCCTTAATAAATGACACATTATCCCTTAAATACGGTAGTGTCTGACTGTTTCTGTTAAAGAAGTTCATATGCAACAACCGGGGAGGATGATAAGTCATGAGGTCTCTCTCTAATTGACCGCCGAACACAACTATTGTAAACGCAGCAACATACTTGATTAATGTGATATATTATCGATTATATATTATTTTCTACCAAATGTATATTTTCACCCACCCAACTGTTGCAATAAGCGTAAAGTAAACTGTATCTGATGTAACAAGATGTCCTCCCGATCATGACATAATGCCAATCCGTGGAGTGTGTCAACGTCTCCAGATAATTTGAATGCTACGAATTGTCACACACTATACTGATGGATAACACCATAGTTCGTACCGTTGATGATAATTGTCTTCTCCGCCTATGAAGACCACAGATGTAGCTGTCCGTCTCTTGCATGGAATTCCCTGATAGAGAAAGTTGTCAAAGTGCCGTATGAATATACATTTTATTGTACACATACCACCGGTTACACGGAGAACCGAGTCAGTAGTGAACACTGGGTCAGGCCGTAACTCCATTGGCCAAAGTTACGCTGTATAGGTTGGCCTCGTGTGTTACGACTATTGTGAGGCTGACTCAAATGCTCGTGTTGTCGTCTCTACCATTTTCCTGAAACAGAGTCTAGTTGGGAGGCGGTGGGGATGTTATCGAGGGAAGAAACATAATGGGGTAACATATGAGGGCAACGAGTGGCAGGAGATTGTGTTTTAACGGGAGTTATATAAATTGTTCCCACGAGTACTCGTTAGGATGAGAGGGTAGTCAATATATCATAGCAAAATTGTGCAGTTCAAAAGTATTACATTATTATATTACAGGTCATGAACGACTCTTTTGTCACGACTTTCAGCGCATGACCCTAAATACTAGGATTCTGGCTAAAAACTCAAACAAAAATATATTGTGCAATGTTCATTTTCCAGTTATAGCTCTCTATGATCCGGTGAGTCAATCCCAGGGTCGTATCTGACATTACAACTCACACATAATTAGTTTTTTTCTTGCCCGTTGTCCTAATTTGTCGATTGAATTAAATAAGAGTTTAGATGTGTTAGTAGGCTGGATTTGTACCATTTCATCATGTTTTGTTTCTAATATTGTTAATGACAAAAAAACAGAAGAGGATGTTGAATGATATCAAATCTCTGTATATATAATCAGCTCAAAATAAGTTTAAATTGACTTACACCACGTGAGCCAGCACAACACGTAGTCTCAGCCAGATGTAGTTTCAACAATGGCAAGCAACGTCATCTTGCATCATGTCTGGAGAAACTGCTTTAAGACGATAATTGTGTGGAAACCAAGCAGAATCGGTTATCACAGCAGCCTGTACACCAAGCAACATGTTTCTATTTTCACGTGTTGATGCAAACCAGGCAAGATATATCTGTAATGTAAGCAATTTCAAACTTAAATTTTGCGTACGACCAGAAATTTTTAATCTTAGGGTTGCCCATCACGTCTCAGCATTCACAATTTTTGTATTCCTGGTGAACATAATCCAAACCAGCTTGAAACTAACTCATCTATTTTTTATAGCTGAGACATCATTTTAAGGCTCAAGGGGAAGAGCTTTCTTGAACGAATGCCAACCATAACGACGCCTTAGCACTTGACCCCGCCTTAACTTCACTTCATGAGCACATTGATACGACCAGAGAGTGATTTGGGAAAGTGCTTATACCGACCAAATGCTGAGCTTAAAAGCACATCAGCACTTGGGGCCGCTTCAAATGATCTTCAGCGGACCATTGTCGTGGCAAGGTCTTTTACCACCGCCATGTTATCAACTGACCCTACTGCATGAAGATGTGTGCCGCATCATAAAAAGATTTAAAACGAGATTATTTCACATGAAACACTTAAAATTTGAACAGAATTGACAAAACAATTTATACAAAATAGGTCAATAGCTAGTTTATGTCAAACTTAACGGAAAGGCTATCTAATGTGTAAAACACGAGGAAAGGAAAGATCTAATGTGCAAAACATAAAGGGAAGAGCGATCTACTCTGTAGAACATAATGGAGAGAGAGATGTTGTGTGACACATATTGAGACAAATGTTCTGATGTGTAGAACATAATGAAAGGACCAATCGAATATGCCAAGCATAAAGGCATGAACGATTTAATGTGTAAACCAACATGGATTACCCGATCGGTCGTTACAAATAAGCACAGCGTCGACTTCACACAATGTCCGACGATAGAAAATGTCGATAATTAGACATCATGATAATCTTGGATTATTCACCGAAACACAATGAGACAATATTAAACAGAAACGATGGAACCTAAAGAGTGTGCTTAAACTAGACTACACTCTGCCACGAACATTATTTTGCGTTACGCCTAAAATGATTGATCATGAGATGTTTCACAGGTGATTCTACGAATATCCGAGATTATTTCTCATGATTCGTTACCCTACACTAAATCATCATATGAACGAGATATGTCGTATTGATGACTTGCATTCACGTTAGACCAAAGTAATACGTGCAAACTTCCCGCTCGTACAACAGTAAGCCCCACGCAACGCCCATTCAGTTATTTGATATTTTATACAATAATCCCGCAAATGTTTTGTATGTATGTTGGGTGCTTGTTCAGCTTGTTCATTTATACATTTATCAATGTTTACATCCACTTGCAAAATATCTTGTTATGGTATGCATTTTCAATGATGTTGAATTTTTTGGGATAGAAAGCATAAACAATTAAAATCACGATCGAAAAGGTTTTGCGTTGAAATCTCGCCATGTTTCCGCGTTCGGAATTACAACAAAATAATAGTGTTCACAGTCTGAACATTTAACTGTTATTGTGTAGTAAATAAAAGCGTCGCTGTTGATTTTAATAAACACATATAAAAAAACATACCCTCCACAAGGCTGATAATCCAACCACAACTGCTGGTGCATGAAAGGCGCAGAATCGTAATTTGTTACTCATAAAATTTTCTGTTATGCGTTTACCAACAGTTTTGATCATCAGATATTCAATCAGGAGAATTATGGTAGGAGCTAGATGTATGGCTGACAAATAACGCAATACAAATTGCAACTTCAATACAGAGATAAACTGTTGATGGTATGGTTTTGTGCCTCTCTTATTTAAATAAATACTATCAACGAATTTTTTTCGCTCCTCTATAACGAGGTTTAATCACTAATTCCTTCCCGACTTTGACGAGAATTCTCTCCCGGGACGACAGTGAGAGTTGCCAATCTTTGACTTCTGCCCTTCTGCTCTAATTAGTTCGTCGTTTGGTACACGGACTTCGCCCCAAAATTAATTAGTTTTAACTCTTCCAAGAGGTCATCTAAACCGCATAGCAACTCGGTTTCTAACTAATTAATGAAATTATTCATGAACAATTATTAAAAAACAATTGGATTTGGCTGGCTAGCCGAGCATGTTCATGAGTACTTTTCGTAGACCCTTCGTGGAAAAACACTATTTGGAGCACATAGATAAAACAATTGGAATTGGAAAACATTTTTTGAGGGACTCAATGTATTTTTTTTTTATCATTGCTGTACCGCCTCCCAACAAATGCAAACATCGCAGGAATGCAGAATAATTGTGTGAAAAAACAGACAATCCACGTGATTAATATATCAGAGGGGAACACTATTACGTATTTTCACTAATTACGCAGAACATGGAAAAGATATATAGCGACGTTGAGAAGACTAATTTGGTCATGCTTGGACCAGCCTGGTGAATGTCACTTTCCTGTTCAGCAATGGACCAGCCTGGTAAATGTCGCTTACCTGTTCAGCAATGGACCAGCCTGGTGAATGTCGCTTTCCTGTTCAGCAATGGACCAGCCTGGTGAATGTTGCTTACCTGTTCAGCAATGGACCAGCCTGGTGAATGTCGCTTACCTGTTCAGCAATAGACCAGCCTGGTGGAGGTCGCTTACCTGTTCAGCAATGGACCAGCCTGGTGAATGTTGCTTATCTGTTCAGCAATGGACCAGCCTGGTGAATGTCGCTTACCTGTTCAGCAATGGACCAGCCTGGAGAATGTCGCTTATTTGTTCTGCAATGGACCATCCTGGTCAATGTCGCTCACCTGTTCAGCAATGGACCAGCCTGGGGAATGTCGCTTACCTGTTCAGTGATGGACCAGCCTGGTGAATGTCGCTCACCTGTTCAGCAATGGACCAGCCTGGTGATTGCCGCTTACCTGCTCAGCCATCGACCAGACTGGTGACTGTCGCTTATCTGTTCAGCAATGGACCAGTCTGGTTAATTTCGCTTACCTGTTCAGCAATGGACCAGCCTGGTTAATGTCGCGTACCTGTTCAGCAATGGACCAGCCTGAAGAATGTCGTTTACCTGTTCAGCAATGGAGTAGCCTGGTGAATGTCGCTTACCTGTTCAGCAATGGACCAGCCTGGTGAATGTCGCTTATTTGTTCTGCAATAGACCAGCCTGGTGAATGTCGCTTACCTGTTCAGCAATGGACCAGCCTGGTGAATATCGCTTACCTGTTCAGCAATTGACCAGCCTGGTGAATATCGCTTACCTGTTCAGCAAATGACCAGCCTGGTGAATGTAGCTTACCTGTTCAGCAATGGACCAGCCTCGTGAATGTCGCTTACCTGTTCAGCAATGGACCAGCCTGATGAATGTCGCTTACTTGTTCAGCAATGGACCAGCCTGGAGAATGTCACTCACCTGTTCAGCAGTGGACCAGTCTGGAGAATGTCGCTCACCAGCTCAGCAATGGACCAGCCTGGTGAATGTCGCTTACCTGTTCGGCAATGGACCAGCCTGGTGAATGTCGCTTACTTGTTCAGCAATGGACCATCCTGGTGAACGTCGCTTACCTGTTTAGCAATGGACCAGCCTGGTGAATGTCTGTTACCTGTTCAGCAATGGACCAGCCTGGTGAATGTCGCTTACCTGTTCAGCAATGGACCAGCCTGGTGAATGTCGCTTACCTGTTAGGCAATGGACCAGCCTGGTGAATGTCGCTTACCTGTTCAGCAATGGACCAGCCTGGTTAATGTCGCTTACCTGTTCAGCAATGGACCAGCCTGGTGAATGTCGCTTACCTGTTTAGCAATGGACCAGTCTGGTCAATGTCGCTCACCTGTTCAGAAATGGACCAGCCTGGAGAATGTCGCTTACCTGTCTAGCATTGGACCAGCCTGGTGAATGTCGCTTACTTGTTCAGCAATGGGCCAGCCTGATGAATGTTGTTCACCAATTCAGCAATGGACCAGCCTGGTGAATGTCGCTTACCTGTTTAGCAATGGACCAGCCTGGTGAATGTCGCTTACCTGTTCAGCAATGGACCAGCCTGGTGAATGTCGCTTACCTGTTCAGCAATGGATTAGTGTTACTCTAATAACTTTCTTCAATCAAATAAAGACACGTTGGTCCTGCAGTCATTTTAGCCCTGACATTCAAAGTTCATCTTTGTCCAGTACATACAGGGTCCAGGGAAGAACTCAATAGTCCGAATCACTAGTAATCAATTCCAGTGCGATTACTGCTGTTGTTGTACCAAAGTACGTTTCATTCGTTTATGAGATGTGTTCGGTGGCGCAACGGGGAATAGAAACAACAAGAAATTTTGCAAAAGCATTGATGTTATTCGTTGATATTGTAGCTTGACAGACAGCCAACGATCAATGGTAATCCTACCATAAACGGTAACCTTCACAATCAACGGGCAATTCAATCTTTGACGTCAAGTCCTCAGGCTGAATTTCCCTTTATTGGTTATTCACGGGGTGCAGGTGTCCTTTTAGTCATTTTCGTTGTTTACTCGGCGCGAGCACGAGCAGCGTAATCCAGTAAACATCAGCAGTCATGTCAGAAGTCAGCTTTGACTGGAATTAAGCTACACATTCATTGGTAATCCGTGAAATGTAGTCCTGACTCTGCTACACTCTGAAGGAGCCCCGAGTGTATATGCAAGACCAACTCTTGCTTACTATATAACGCCCATAGTGAATGCGGAGAGTAGCATATCCTTGGTGAAGGAGACAAGTAATATCATCATCGTAAACAACACCGTTTAAAAGAACCTATTTTGTAGTTACATTATCCAGTTCATATTTTGATTAAACTCTACGTCTGTTGATGTCACGTCCTGAAAATTATTCAAACTTCAATCTTGTTAAGACTGTTAACGTGGAACGATCTTTAGATAAAACTTTGGACGCCTGGATATATATAATATTAAAAGGTATAAAATAATGTCAGTTACCGTACCTTATTCTGGGAAATACAAACTTAACAACCTTGAAAAATATTTTACCCGGGAAGATTTTTTCAGGGAAGACTTGAAAATGTTACAGAGGATACCCTGCATACCCTTTTTATCCATACAGGACTATTTGTCTCTGTAAAAGATGTAATTTTCCCCTATCCCATCGCCTTACTTGGCAAAACGTGAAGTGGACTGCGCTACATCCCTACCTTGTCATTGCACGTAAGATAGGCAGACTGCTCGCGTAAGTTGCACATCTTCCTAGAAATAGCATATATCGTTTGTACAAGGATTTTTTTTTATCCAATGCGACTTTGTTTGAAACGAGCAATTTTCAAATGCAAATGAGAAAATGTTGCATAATCGATGAAAACGTTGTATTGTGATATGATGAGTTCCTGGAACGATGATCTGTTCAGAGCCAAACCCCTTTCAACAAATGTCATCACGAATACTGTCTGCTCTTCGGTTCTTAACTCATGCACACTCGCCTATTCTTGTTCTTGAACAACTCAAGTAATTCTATTTGATGTATCGGTTCAGATAAATGGGAATTGAAATCAGTTACGTAATGACAAAATACTTCGTGTGCTTGTCAAGGATAAATGGAATATTTTTTGGAATAGTAATTCGAGGAGAGGATGATCCTTATGACATTCTTGTCAAGTTTGAGTAGATCAATAGCACTTAGTTGATACTCTGAATAGGATGTCAGAACTGTGTTCAGATATAAATAGTATGTGAAATATTATTTTCATTGATTATTGAAAGAAAAGATAACCTATACTCGTCCCTCTACCACGATGTACATTAATTACATGTCCCAGTCAGTGATTCTCATCGACAATTTCTACCCTGATTAGCATTCGTTTGATTAGGGCTATAACTGGTACTCTGGCTCACAGGTACACAGGTACACTGGTACCCTGGTACAAAAAAAATAACAATAGCAGCAAGCTGTCAGCACCGAAAGATGATATACTTCCAGCAGCTATCGGAGTAGAGTTTTTTATCGAATAGCCGACTCTCCTGCTCTCACCATCTCTTATTAAGTTATGATTAGCTTCTGTGGGATTATTACATATTTATTTTCATACCAAAACACATGGTAAGAGGCTTCATAGCTGTGTGTGTTTTTGAAATTTGTTGTTTTGCTGGAAGTTCCAGGCGTGTCATTTACATATCCTTTCAGATGACAGCAAAAATTTTGCCAAATTTTCTATATATTGCTTTGGTTAACTACCAATTGATAACTGGATACATGCGCACTTCGATAAAGTGAAATAGGTCTCATGCCATGGCATTTTTTTCATGTACTTCACTTAACAAGTGGTAAATGTCCCCTAATAACTATTCCTCGTGGTTTACTTGGGGCTGTTTTATTTAAGTTCAAAGAGTTGGGGACCAATGTGTGAACAACAGGTGGGCCTTTTGAGAAAATATATTTGCTCGCGGGTTAGAACTCTGTACCAAGTATATTATTTAAGTTAGCCCCGCGGGTTAGAATCTTACATTTGACTCTCGGGTCGAAACACGTACTCCTAGGTTAGGTTAGGTTGGGAAGGCCAGAATCCAACAGTATGCTCGTAACGTAGCCAGCAAATACATCCAACTGCGCATAACATAACATAGCATAACATGTCGATGCGACTGTTTCAGTTGTCAGACACTATGCATTCTTACTATGACAATATTTCTGCAAGAAAAGAAGTGGCTTCAGAGTGATCAAGTAATCAAGCTTACAAGTATTCTATGAACAAAAAACATATGATAATATGAAGAAGTAGAGCCCCCTACCTGAGGTTTGCATAAATCGTTGGTCTGGTTGCGAACTATCTTGTATACCCCTACAGTTTGCATCTGTTCTGGAACCACTCTGTTTGGAAGACTTCACTACTAAATAATAATAACCGTGTAAAATGTTGAGACGAAAAAGGATCGCCCGGATGTGTAGTAGCCGCCGCTTTAAGTATACGCAATCTTTTCTTCTAATTTTCTGTTCTTCATAAACTTCTTAGCATAGGTACATCTAAAACATGACGCAAGAGAGCAATTTTAAGAAAGCTTGGAAAAAAAAAGATGTTTTTTGTGACCTAGAAACAAATAAACGATAACATGGCGTATTGCAACGAAGTGGGATTTATAAAACGACTGTGAACCTATCATACAATCATACAAGATCAAATATTTTTATTTATAATCACAAGAAAGAGATTAGTCTTGAACTTTCATTTCATATCATCGAGAAAACCTACCAATCCAATGAACAAAATTGTGTTGATTCGAATATGAACACTATAAGAGACGACATTAAACTGTACTCAAGCCACTTAATTACACCATAATTGTGCATTATTAACCGATTGATCACAGGTGTTTATGAATGGTGACGTTTTCAGATTAAAAATATTGATCATTATCTTGAATGAAAAGAGATATATCTTTTCTTTAATCAGGTCATAATCTGCATGGTCGTCTTTTTCTGTCTATCACAATGCATACATTTTTGCTATTCATTCAACGTTCGGGACGCTACTTAAATAATGAACAAAATTATGAGACAATCTAATTTGTGTTACAATAATGCGGATGCATTTAATTTAGAAATCATTGCAAAGCGCTATTTTTATTGTTTCTCATTAATATAATTTCTCCTTTTTATGTCTCAACGTTTCCTTTCCACTCAAAAAGGTCAATTGGTTGCTTGCCTGCAAACTATCTAATTTAAAATATGCAATACTCTAAGGTAAAATTGATTTCCGTCATCTCAAATATTTGGAGCGGAGGAAAATATTTATTGGTTCAGTTAAATCAATTAGAATGCAGTATTTATTTACCGAATGTTATGATAATAAATTCGATGTCTAAACGAATAATGTTTTCTTATTGCACATTATGGTATACAATTTTATGATTCCCTCTCAATATGTCATACACCATTTTCATATCCGAATGAATAAAGTGACAAAATGTATTGGCATTTCACAAAATACGTTGACACTTTGCACAACTGTTGAAAATATTAAATTGAGAAGCATCCAAATAAATTTGCATTCGTACATTATTTAAATGTACGAGTCGCAATCGCGGTTTATGTTTGAGATAAATTACCTTGACATTTGCAGTAGTATTGACTCCCAAAAAGAACTAATCAATGAACTATTGGTATGTGGTATTATCGAGTATGCCCACCAACTCAATAAAATTGGAACCCTTTTTAACAAGATTTATTTGTAATATCTGAATTATATTTGACAGTATTTGCGCTCGTCGAATTTCACGCCTATAACTTTATCAAACCTATGTAAACACACTGTAAAGAATTACTCCTAATTTGTAAACCAAACCCTCAATTGCTTCTGTAAATTGGATTGGTTTGACGAACATCCTCGACGGGATGCCCGCCGCGCTTATTCCTGATTCCATGTCCAGAATCATACGGCGGCTGTGTCAATTGAACTACCTTCTTTAACTCTTCCGTATCATATTTCGTTGATGAATTTTTATCTTTTAAATTTCCATAACTTATCAAATATTACGTAGCGTAACAATCTGCTCATTTGTCCAACATTTTTGTGTTATTGCCTCTATGCTGGTCAAGTGTGAACTGCCAAACAAAACTCACTAAATAAATATTTCAATTGACGAAATGTCAATCAACTTTTCAACCGCGTCAAAAAAACAGTTCACCTCTTTGTCAAAGTAATTGTCAACTGTCCATCTGGTATGTACATATATTTGCCAAACTGATATGGGAAGGGGGGAATAATTACTTCACTGTTCGCTGATCCAGAATGAAATCTGCGTGTTCACCTTTGTTATTGCTTGTTTTATTATTGTTCGGTATTATACTTTGTTTGCAATTATATTAGCTATTTAAACGAAAAATGCTTCGTTCATCCAGTAATGATCGATGAGTACGTCATGACAACTCAATTAAATCCTACGTATCAGTACTAAACTGCTAATAAGAATCGATTAATTCCATCACAAACGCCAGTTTATAACAAATATAAGTTTATCTGACTGTTGTACATTCCATTAAATAGGTTACCAATTATGAAATTTTAGTATTTGGAATACTATTCAAGTTTATTATTGAATACTTGTATCGAAAATTGTAAACTGGTGCATTCTCTTTGACTCAACCGTTTACCGAAACAACGTTCACCAAAGAGTATCCTTGTAGCGATAGGGTCGTGTATAACAGGTCGGAGTCACTCTGCTATCAGTAGGACAAAACGAAAAATATATATTGAGTCACATTCACATACTGGGGATATATTTCAGAAGCCAATACAGAACATTTTATTGAAATATTCTTGGTTATAATTATATGCCCATTCCGTGATCAATTAACAAAAAAAAATTATTTTAGGAGGGGCGACCAATTTATATTTAAAAATGCTTAGGCCTATTCAACTTTGCATACTACACCGGTTGGTAATAGCTACATACGACTCTGTCAACTCATGTAAGCTCTAATTTTGTTAACACACATAGCGATTCACAGCCACGTCGGTCACATAGAACAGTTGTAATGTTGGTTAATTTTAGCACTCCTCGCCTTTTCATCACCCTTCGATCCATTTGTCGTGCGCCACATTGCTTGGCGCCCACTTCGTTAACGCCTAACATCGACATTTTCCCCGAGTGTTGAAACAGGTTGGAGAATTTAATGTCCATACATCCCTATTTTATGATGGTCCTCTGGAACCAAGACACGTTTACAAGATTGTGCGTCTTTTCAGGCTAAATTGAGTTAGGGTATGTTGGGTCAATCTAAATTTGCTTATTTTAAGTTTGGTTATGTTTGGTTATGACCAAGTCTGTTACGTTAAAAGTAAATAAAGAGAATCCGTTATAAGACACAGTCCTTTCATCAGGGAATTCTCTCCTGGCGCCGGTCGATATGATCCTCATAGGGACAAAAGTAACCTTTAATACAAGGTTCGTTCTGATGCATTCAAGGAATCAGTATTGATCTCTTGCATACGTCAGCGTATTCGGCAATTAAGTTACTTCAGTAGCGGACACGTCGGTACCCATAAAAGCTCGTGTAGCTTGAAAAAAGCGAACGATAACAAATTAACTGAATTTTGTTTCGTAACTTTTGCTAGTAGGCATATTGAAAGCGGGTTCAACATGGCTACTGTTATGACAGTAGTGGTTTCGTGGGTGGTTGTAGAAAATAGTCGCTCAAAAGAATGCGAACAGTTCATGAGTTCGGCTCCCACAATATATTTATCTGCTTTATTGTAAACAAGATTTCCTTGGATCCACCGAGTGTGATGAGTAGGACGAGTATGGTAAACACATGACTCTCTGACGAAGGGAAAGATTTTGCAATAATAGGAAACAATGAGATCAAATCATATACATTCGCGGACACCCACTTTCTTTTTTATGCAGTATTTGAAATCATGACAGCTAAGCAAATGATCCACCTGCAATGAGCTCTAAAATAGTGTGGTAAAAACATTGCCACCATCAACACTGCCATGACCCTTCTAAGGCATGCCTTGGTCGATGTTGCGATGTACGCTACAATATCACACCTCCATCATCCAGTGCATCAACCTGACCAGCAATGCAGTTTATGCAATATCCATCCTATACATCAGGGGATTAAGCTATTTACCCAATGAAGAACCAATACTTAAGCAAAGAAATCAACAACATAGATGGAGTGGAGTTATTTTCAAACATTCCTTGTTTTGAGTACCCTTTGTTCAGTTCTTTTCGAATCACGCTCAATGAATTGTTGGTTTAGTTAATCTGCTTGTTGCTTCCATCAAACATTTGAAGAAGTACGCTACAGGTGAAAAGAAAGGCCTATACCTCTTTCAACACTGACTGCATCTTCCGCTACGAATTATTCATCTTGCAGGTAGAGCATGAATGAAACTTATTTTTCAAACGCCATTTTAAAATATGATGATGCCAACTGGAGGTAAAGGCATTCATAAGACCTCTCACTCCAATGCAACTTTCCTTGCTAATGTAGCCATTTCAGGCACTGGCGAAGATGGGATATAATTTGACACAACGGTTGGTCGCCCATTTCCTACATAACATTGTAGATAAAATTAAACAAGGATGATGCAGGGTGTGGAGTTGAAAGGTCGCAGGTTGTAGTCTCTTGATTAAAATTTGACAGTGTACGCACGTTCATGTTGAACGCTTTCTGTAACTTTACAAAGAAAACCCTTTGTTTTAATTACAAAATTCATGTCTCAGAACATAACGCACTTACCATTCCAGGGATGACACAGTATTCAGCCGTGTTTTTCAGATAATTTGGTTGCTGGAAAAAAAGTATGAACCCGATCAATTTGGCACGTGCAAAAACCCCTAATATACCCAACGCCAGAGTCTGCCCGTCCATGCGAGAATAGGATTGAGTGACTTCTAGCCGAGTTTGGTTAGAAAAGCTGTTTACTTATATCCAATGCATTGTTGTTAGCACGGTATGTTGTCCCAACAAAATAGATATCCAATTGGAGTGTCCTTTGTTGTAGCATCATAAAAAGTTACGCCTCAATTGCTTCAAAATCATTTCGCACCATCATAAATAAAAAGTTTTTAGTGAAACATAACATGTTTTACAAAATTAATTTTGATAGCCAGCACCAATCAGTGATCACGTGCATATTCTCGTATTTAACTGTTTCCATTATGACAAGTCAAAGGTCCAAAGAAGACAGAATAGATAATGTGCCTAATGTTTTTGTGCAGTTTATGAAAGTGATCCCAAAAGAATCCATGTACTGTCGCCATCAATTGTTCGTCGAGAATGATATTTAATTAAAATCCTTGTGACCTAAATTTTTTTTTTGATATTTAGAGTTTGGTTTGATATACTTTTATGCGAGTGAATGATATTTTGACAACATGACAAATACGTCTTAAATAATTTTGAGCAAATCTTGAGTTTATCATAACACGAGTTCAAATGTGTCGATAATCATGATAATTACTGATTGACCATTTTGCATTAGGAGGTTCACTGAGCATTACAAATAATTTACTCTTTAATGCCCTTTCCCATGATTGAAGTGTCCAGTTTTCCAAAAGAAATTCGATATAACCAAATAACAACTTTGTTTTAATCAATTTATATAAATCCAGCAGTGCAGATACTCGAAGTGTTGCCGGAACACTCGGGGGAGCATATACCTTACCAAATCTTAGCTGGAAGTGATTTGATTAAAAATAATCGATTTTTAAACTGAACCTTCATGATTTTTGGGTTGACGGGACCTGGCTTACCCTATACTTTACAATATGCAGGGCTTGCCATTACTCAAACGCGTTTGAATCGAGTGACGTCCCTCGGCGGCCAGTTACTAGATCCATGCGTCACTAATTGGTGCCCTGAAGGTGATGGGGCCTGACGACTTTTCTTGTCGGGTTGGATGTGTAGCTGATGTTATCACCTGGAGTTCTTGATAAAGGTCAACATCTAGTAAAATAATCAATTTGATGATGGAATAAAAAGCAAATATAATGAACAAAAATGGGCTGGTCAACCATTGCCATCTCGAATTTGAATAAATATTGTCCTTAGCGCGGATTCCATGTTCTTGGTTGAATGTTTTATCATATCGCAGAAATCATTCCCATCGTTGATTGATAGTAGGCCTAGTCGGTCATCCAACTGTCTAGTTTCAATTAATTTGAATCTCTAATTTATGGTTCTGAGGTATTGTTCTCTTATTTTTGTTTAGCAGTCTCTGAATCCATGTTTTGGTGCAATCCCAATTCCCTGCAAAGCTGAACTAGTGTTTGTTGCTGCGATCAAAACCCTTGAGCTCAAATATCACCCGTTACACAGGCAGCGATAGATTTCTACAAACTTCAGTTACAGAATTGATCCGTAAATGACGTGCCCTGAATCACCAGGCCGTGCCGCATTGCAGGGAACTGTAGACCAATATCCTGTTGTATTATACCTCAGGGGCTCCCCACCTGATTGGGTGGTACTAACGGCCCTCGAAACATGGAGCGTTGATGCTGACGCAGTGTTTTGAATGCCGTCACTAACTTTTGAAAGCCGTCACATCATCTACAGTGATGCCAATCTTTGACCGAATGGACACTTGGCCTTACGTCAAGCCTTGTCATTACACTACTATAATTTTTACACTGCATTAACGTAACCAAGTAAATTGTTGAAATTAATTCAAACTGTAAAGTTTTCACCGGATCAAGTGGATAACGTCTCCTTCTACAGTCAATCTTTGGTGCAGCACTCTGTGTGGTGCAGCACGCTGTGCGGTGCAGCACGCTGTGTGGGGCAGCACGCTGTGTGTTGTAACACGTTGTTGGGTACCGCGCGTTGTGGGGTGCAGCACATTGTGCGGTGCAGCATGCTGTGTGGCGCAGCACGCTGTGTGGTGCAGCACGCTGTGTAGTGTAGCACGTTGGGTACCGCGGGATGTGGGGTGCAGCACATTATGCGGTGGGTGCAGCACGCTGTGTGGTGCAGCACGCGGTGTGGTGCAGCACGCTGTGAGTTGCAGCACGCTGTGTGGTGCAGCATGTTGTGATGCAGCCCGATGTATAGGGCAGCATGCTGTGTGGTTGAGGGAATCTGCTACACACTGCAGCCTTTGGGACTGGGAAACTGTGCACCTCATGTACTCCTTGACAGTCTACCACCATTTCAACCGCAACTGTGCAACTTATTTTCTCTTTGACAGCATACCATGCACCATGTAATGCGAATCTATGACGCCGTACCAAGTTATCAACCATGAAGTCATACACCTCTATGACAACCTGCCAATATGTCAACCATGCAGTCATGAACTCTATGACAGCCTGCCACCATGCCATCCATGCAGTCATGCGCCTCTATAACAGCCTGCCACCATGCCAACCATGCAGTCATGCAACCCAATGCCAGCCTTCCACCATGTCAATCATGCAGTCATGCACCTCTATGACAGCCTGCCGTCATGCCAACTATGCAGTCATGCACCTCAATGACAGACTGCCACCATGTCAACCATGCTATCATGCACCTCTATGACAGGCTGCCACCATGTCAACCATGCAATCTTGCACCTCTATGACAGTCTACCACCAGGCCAACCATGCTATCATGCACCTCTATGACAGGCTGCCATTATGTCAAACATGAAGTCAGGCACCTCTATCACAGTCTACCACCATGCCAACCATGCAGTCACGCACCTCTATGCCAGTCTGCCGTCATGCCGACCAAGCTATCATGCACCTCTATGACAGCCTGCCACAATGTCAACCGTGAAGTAATGCACCTCTATGACAGTCTACCACCATGCCAACCATGTTATCATGCACCTCTATGACAGGCTGCCACCATGTCAACCGTGAAGTAATGCACCTCTATGACAGTCTACCACCATGCCAACCATGTTATCATGCACCTATATGACAGGCTGCCTCCATGTCAACCATGAAGTCATGAACCTCTAGGACAGACTTCCATCATGCCAACCATGCAGTCATGCAACTCTATGACAGCCTCCCTTCATGCCAAACATGCAGTCATGCGACTCTATGACAGCCTGCCACCATGCCAACCATGCTGTCATGCACCTCTATGACAGCCTGCCACCATGTCAACCATGCTGTCATGCTCCTCTATGACAGCCGACTACCATGTCAACCATGCTGCCATGCTCCTCTATGACAGCTAACCACCATGCTAACCATGCTGTCATGCTTCTCTATGACAGCCTGCCACCATGCTAACCATGCTGTCATGCATTTCTATGACAGCTTGCTATCATGCCAACCATGCAGTCATGCAACTCTATGGCAGTCTGCCATCATGCTAACCATGCAGTCATGCAACTCTATGACAGCCGACCATCATGCTAACCATGCTGTCATGCTTCTCTCTGACAGCCGACCACCATGCCAACCATGATGTCATGCTTCCCTGTGACAGCCGACCACCGTGTCAACCATGTTGTCATGCTTACCTGAGACAGCCAACCACCATGCTAACCATGCAGTCATGCAACTCTATGACAGCCGACCACCATGCTAACCATGCTGCCATGCTTCCCTGTGACAGCCGACCACCATGCCAATCATGCTGTCATGCTTCGCTGTGACAGCCAACCACCATGCCAACCATGCTGTCATGCTTCCCTGTGACAGCCGACCACCATGCCAACCATGCTGTCATGCTCCCCTATGACAGCCGATCATCATGCCAACTATGCTGTCATACTTCCCTGTGACAGCCGACCACCATGCAAACCATGCTGTCATGCTTCCCTGTGACAGCCGACCACCATGCCAACCATGGTGTCATGCTTCCTTATGTCAGCCGACCACCATGCCAACCGTGCTGTCATGCTTCCCAATGACAGCCGACCACCATGTTAGCCCCAGTTTATGAGGGAACGCCTGTATTTCAACACATTTATTCCTACATATCGATGAAAACATAAGTAAAGTTTTTTGGAAACAATACCAAACATCATACAATCGAAGTGTAAAAAAAATACAGTTTCTACCTATCTGAAACATAGGTGTTTCTACGATGAATCTAAACACTTCGTGAATGTCATGTAATTTCAAAAATCGAAAGAGCAGGGCGGGTGGAAGCTTACATGCCGATAACTATAATATACTGATGTCATTGTACCAACATATAGTATCTTGTTGTAATGAAAACATAATATTTGCGAATGTAATACCTAAGACAAGCTTATATAGGTTGCGCTCACAGATGAATGACCTTAAACAACATCATATTCTTGTCTGCGAGCTAGGAAATGTTACAATCCCTTCTTATACGTGAAAGGTAAAGCTTTGTTTAGAATGATCATGGATCAATATTATACCAAACACAAATAGATGAGTGAAAAAAATAATATAATTGTTTACACAGAGGCCGATTGCGTCCCTTTATGTCTCACTTGTTATAAATGTATCGCTTGAAATAGTATACATAGCCGGTAGTATTTGGGTTGAAGTAGATAATATTCTAGGGGGGTATAGTTTGCATCGTTAATATTTGAGGGTGGTATCATTTGCATCTATAATATCCAATGGTGGTATCGTTTGTATCGATAATATTCAAGGGTGGTATCGTTTGCATCGATATTATTCAAGGGTGGTATCGTTCGCATCGGTAATATTCATGGGTGGTATCGTTTGCATCGATAATATTCAAGGGTGGTATCGTTTGCATCGGTATTTGTTTCAAACGTCTATTTAATGGAAAGGGATCTGACGAGATGAACGCCAGGTGTCGCTCCAGAGACTGAATGTATATTAGAGAGCACTACTTTAGATGAGATATCGTTAAAAAACTACCGGTCATAACTTCCTGCTCCATGAGATAGCGAATAACTTGAAGAGTCCAAACAAGAACAGCTGGTCCATATGGCTTCATTAATTCAAATCTCGCCGTACACTTTTATATTGAATTATCAAACAAAGTTGTTGAGTACTGTTATGGTAGATCTCTGGCTTTCAAGGCAAAAAAGTTGTTCCGCAATTGAAGACTGAAGGAGCCAGTTAGGATATTGAAATGAGGAGCTGATAATTATTCCGAGCGGATTAATTAAAAGAGTTATCAGCACAATTGGTTCTTCTATCGTAATATGCCTTGTTTCGATATCACATGATTGTTGTTTGACATATTACAATTTTTTTGTCCAAACAGCCAAGCATTTATTGCCATTCAAGATGAATCTCTGAACAACCTCGAAAAACAAATATAAACACTATTCTTTTCTTTTACCATCCCAATAGTTGAAGTCTTTGCCACTGCAATCAATTCTATAGGCATAAGTGCCAGGTTAATAATTTTATTTTGATATCCTCAATCGCCTTCGTTTTCCCATTGTTGTTTCCCGTTCAGCGTTGCGATGATTATAACATGCTATTGGATCATCAATACACGGCAGAAACACTATTATAGTAAGTGCTGACCGGGCTATTGGATCATCAGTACGTGGCAAAAACACTATTACAGTAAGCGATGAGCGGTCTATTGAATCATCACTGCTATGCAGAAACACTATCATAGTAAGGGCTGAGTGGGCGATTGGATCATCAATACATGGCAGAAAACTATTATAATAGGTGCTGTGCGAGCTATTGGATCATTATTACATGGCAGAAACCCTATTATAGTAGTGCTGACCGGGCTATTGGATCATCAGTACTTGACAGAAACACTTTTCCAGTAAGTGCTGAGCAGGCTATTGATCATCACTACCTGCCAGAAATACTATTCAAGTAAGTGCTGAACGGGCTGTTGATCATAACTACTTGGCACAAACACTACTAAAGTTAGTGCTGAGCGGGCTGTTGGACCATCACTACTTGGCAGAAACACTATTATAGTAAGTGCTGAGCGGGCTTTCGGATCATCACTACTTGGCACAACAACTACCATAGTAAGTGTTGAGCGGGCTATTGGATCATCACTACTTGGCAGAAACACAATTATAGCAAGTGCTAAGCGGGCTGCTGGATCATCACATCTTGGCAGAAACACTTTTATACTAAGTGCTAAGCAGGCTATTGGATCATCACTAATTGGCAGAAACACTATTTTTGTAAGTGCTGGGCGGCCTATTGGATCGTCACTACTTGGCAGAAACACTATTATAGCAAGTGCTGAGTGGGCTTTTGGATCATTACTACTTGACAAACCCCCTACTATAGTAAGTGCTGAGCGGGCTATGGATCATTACTACTTGGCAGAAATACTATTATAGTAAGTACTGAGCGGGCTATTGGATCATCAATACATGACAGAAACACTATTATAGTAAGTGTTGAGCGGGCTATTGGATCATCAATGCATGGCAGAAACACTATTATAGTAAGTGCTTAGCGGCTATTGGAGCGGGCTATTGGATCATCACTACTTGGCAGAAACATTATTATAGTAAGTGCTGAGCGAGCTATTGGATCATCACTACTTGGCAGAAACACTATTATAGTAAGTGCTGAGCGGGCTATTGGATCATCAATACATGACAGAAACACTATTATAGGAAGCGCTGAGCGGGCTATTGGATCATCAATACACGACAGAAACACAATTATAGTTAGTGCTGAGCGGGCTATTGGACCATCGATACATGGCAGAAACACTATTATAGTAAATGTTGAGCGGGCTATTGGATCATCATTACGTGGCAAAAACACTATTACAGTAAGCGATAAGCGGTCTCTTGAGTCATCACTGCTAGGCAGAAACACTGTTATAAAAAGGGCTGAGAAGACGATTTGATCATCAATACATGACAGAAAACTATTATAGTAGGTGCTGTGCAGGCTATTGGATCATCAATTCATGTCAGAAACCCTATTATAGTAGGTACTGACCGGGCTATTGGATCATCAGTACTTGACAAAAACACTTTTCCAGTAAATGATGAGCGGGCTATTGATCATCACTCCCTGCCAGAAATACTATTCCAGTAAGTGCTGAAGGGGCTATTGATCATCACTACCTGCCAAAAATACTATTCCAGTAAGTGCTGAGCGGGCTATTGATCATAACTACTTGCCAGAAACACTATTCCAGTAAGTGCTGAGCGGGCTATTAATCTTCACTACTTGCCCGAATTACTATTATATTGAGTGCTGAGCGGGCTATTGGATCATCACTACTTGGCAAAAACACTATTATAGTTAGTGCTGAGCGGGCTATTGGATCATCACTACATGACAAAAACACTATTATAGTGAGTGCTGAGTGAGCTATTGGATCATCACTACTTGACAGAACCACTTTTATGGTAAGTGCTGAGCGGGCTATTGAAATAAACTGTATTGATAAAGATGTGCAAAATGTTTTATATTTCAGGTCATGCGAAAAGTTTGACATCATTAAGACAAATATTCTTTGGTGGTAAGCATTTTCTTTTCACGGTTCTCTGATATATTTTTCTCCCAAATTATAGAATATAAATTACAATATGTTTTTTGCAGCCAATAATATCAAAATAAATACAAATATTAAGGAGTCAAGAACAAGCAGTCATATTTTCATACAAAAATAGAATGTCATCAGTTTTTGTTCATTTGATACAATTGAACGTACATGTTACCCTTCATCAAGAAACGTATAGATATACTGATTATAAAATTATTTTCGCTATTCATCCATGTTACCGTAAGGAGCTGAATAAACGTCCCTCACGGCAAGCAGCTGCTCTTCAGTCCCACCCCAGCAGACACAGGGATGGAATGCTTCGTCCAGTGCTAACAAAACTCGCTGATAACTACAACATAAATGCATCAATCTAGTTAGTTCATTAACGTCAAGGTGATACCAGTTTGAAAATATCGGGAAATGGAAAATTTTATCTGCATCATGAATAAAATATGAATTGTGAGTTATTGAGTGGAAACTGTCGTCGTGTTGGATGGAGCTAAAACCACTACTCGTTGTCCATTGAGTGTATTTAAAGATTTTCACTCCCATTTACATATTCGCAATGAAAATAGAAATCAGCACTTATAATCTAACATTAAAAATATAATTTAACGTTTTTTTGTCCATCCGTATTACAATATTACAATGATATCAGTAGAGTATATGTGTCCGAAACGCGGATGTGAAGAAATTAGATAGGCCAAAATTATAGCTACGAAACGCGGATGTGGAGGAATTAGATAGGCTAAAATTATAGCTACCAAACGCGGATGTGAAGAAATTAGATAGGCCAAAATTATAGCTACGAAACGCGGATGTGGAGGAATTAGATAGGCTAAAATTATAGCTACGAAACGCGGATGTGAAGGAATTAGATAGGCCAAAATTATAGCTACGAAACGCGGATGTGAAGGAATTAGATCGACGAAAATTAGTGAATCATGTTAATTGTGAATGAATTAGGTTGTATATTATTTGTGAAGGAATTACGAGATTTAGGATATATATGTTATTTATGAAGGAATTAGGATATATGTTAATTGTGTAGGAATTAGGATGGCTAGATATTTGAATCTTTCATCGAATGTATTGCTTAGGATGTTTGTTATTTGATAGTGACTCGGACGCTGTACTTCTCTGATACTGT
>SDVV010001533.1:0-25414 GCA_016164225.1 Gammarus roeselii
ATGGCGTTCCCGGTAGAAATGACAGTGGAGAAAACCTGATAGGTCTGTGTATGGAGCAGGAGCTGGTGGTCGGGAACAGTTTGTTCAAGAAGTGAGATATTCACAAGTACACATGGGTAAGGATGGCCCATGGTGCAATGGTGGAGAGAGCACTGATGGATTTTGTAATCGAGGAGAGTGGTGGGGAGGCTGTGGAGTGGTGTGCGGGTGTTGAGAGGGGAGGGTGGAGGAGTGTCTGACCATCTGCTGGTGGAAGGTAGATTAATAGTGGAGCAGAAGTGGAAGGGCAACAAACAAGTGGGAGGAGGAAGCGAGGTAGTGAAAGTGAGTGTACTGAATGTGAAAAGTAGAGCCGAAGAGTTCCGGCAGGCGTTGAAGGAAGAATATGACAACGTGAGAGGACAGGATCTGAGAGATGTGGAGGAAGAATGGGAGACGTTAAGGGATGCGTTGCTGAAATGTGCGAAGAAGGTGTGTGGTGGGTGCCGTGTGGGCGGGTGCAGGAGGAAAGGCTGCGAGTGGTGGAACGAGGAGGTCAAACTGGCGGTGGCACGGAAAAGAGGTGCGTTTGAGGAGTGGTTGCAGGTGAAGTCAGTGGTGACTTGTGAAAGGTACAAAAAGAGGAAAAACGAGGTGAAGCGGGTGGTGAGGAGAGCCATAAGGGACGCTGATGCCAGGTGGGGCAGACGGTTGTGCCAGAATTTTAGAACAAAAAGATGTTCTGGAAAGAGGTGAAGAGGGTGAGAAAGGGAGAGACCGGAAAGGAGGAAGTGGTGAAAGATGAAAACGGCCAGTTGTTTTTGGAAAGTGGTAATGTACGGAAGAGGTGGGCCGAATATTTTGATGAGTTGTTGAATGTCGAGGATGACAGAGAGGCTGACATTGTTGCTGTGGGTGGTGGTGCTCGGATGCCAGTTTTGGGAGAAAGACTTGTTGCTGACATTACCAGGGAAGAGGTACAGGAGGCGGTGGACGTGATGAAAGCAGGAAAAGCCCCTGGTTTGGATGGAGTTGCGACCGAATGCCTGAAGAAGGGTGGAGTAACGATTGTCGAATGATTAGTGAGGTTATTGAACTTGTGTTTTGCGGCAGGCGTGGTACCGAGTGAGTGGTGCAGTGCCTGCATTGTTCCGCTATATAAGGGCAAAGGAGATAGAAATGACTGCTGCAACTCGAGAGGTATCAGTTTGTTATGTGTGGTTGGTAAGTTGTAAGAGAGAGAGCTGATCAAAAGGATTAGAGACTGTACGGACTGCGCAATTGGAGAGGAACAGTGTGGCTTTAGGAGTGGTAGAGGGTGTACCGATCAGATTTTTGCAGTGAGACAGGTATGTGAGAAGTACCTTGCCAAAGGAAAGGATGTGTTCTGGGCCTTCATGGATCTGGAGAAGGCATACGACAGAATTGACAGGGAAGCGCTGTATAGGGTGTTGGGTTTGTATGGAGTGGGCGGACACCTGTTGAAAGCAGTGCAGAGTTTCTATGCTGACAGCCGAGCATGTGTCAGAGTGGGGAGCGAGGTGAGTGATTGGTTCACAGTGAAAGGGACTGAGACAAGGCTGCGTGATGTCTCCCTGGCTGTTCAACCTCTATATGGATGGAGTGGTCAGGGAGGTGAACGCGAGTGTGCTGGGTCGGGGCTTGGAACTGTTTGAAGCGAATGGGCGGAGTTGGCAGTTGAGACAGTTGCTATTTGCTGATGATACGGCCTTGGTTGCAGATTCGGTGGAGAAGCTATGTAGGCTAGTGTCTGAGTTTGGTAGAGTGTGTGAGAAGAGGAAGCTTCGAGTGAACGTGGGTAAGAGTTAAGTAATTACATGCTCGCATACTGTCGATGCGAGCAAAATTATTGTCACCCTAAATGGAGAGCTCTTGGAGGAAGTTCAGTGTTTCAAGTATCTGGGCTCCCATGTGGAGAAAACTGAGCTAGTGGAAACTGAAGTGAAGGGGGGGTGTAAAGTGTTGGGTGCACTAAAGAGTGTAATGAGCTGTAGGACGTTGGGGATGGAATCGAAGAGAGGGCTGTATGAGGGTGTTGTTGTCCCAACTGTACTCTACGGAGCTGAGGCTTGAGGGGTGAGAACAGAGGAGAGAAGGAGGTTGAATGTTTTCGAGATGAAGTGTTTGAGCAGCATGGCTGGAGTAACGCTGAGAGACCGGATCACCAACGACGTGGTTCGAAGCAGAACAGGGATGGTGAAGAAGTTGGAGAACAGAGTGGATCCGCGTGTACTGAGATGGTTCGGGCACATGGAGAGGATGGATGAAGGGAGATTGGTGAAAAGGGTGATGAATGCGGAGGCGAGTGGTCGCAGGCCTAGAGGTAGACTGAAGTTTGGGTTGATGGATGGTCTGAAGCAGGCGTTAGGAAGGAGAGACATGAATGTGGAGGTGGCGAGAGAGCGTGCAATGAACAGGCGTGAGTGGAGAATGATCGTGAATGGTTGATTTTGACGCTGCTCTGATGTGCTTTCCCGCCCTCGACATCCCGCTGTCGGGATGGTCGTGGGAAGGGGGGGGGGCGGCCATTATGACGCGGCGGGGGTAAACCAGTGAAAACTGTCGGGCCCTGCCGCTGACGACGGTTCCTCGGACTGCACTCGGGACCCGGAGTGTAAGTTGAGAGGCCACTGGCCGGACCCTTCAGCACAAAAGGGCTAGTTGTGTGAGTGTGAGCGTATGAGGGTGTGAGGTGCGCCTTGCCGTCAGCCACCCGCTTTTCTGGGGGATACGGCCTAGTGTCTGTATCTGTAATCTGAAAAAAATCAGTTTCCACGGAATTCTGTTACTGAGGAATTTCTTCAGTTCAAATTTCACATTGGTCGTGAGAAATAGTCTCATGAAAACTCTTAACTTAGTTTTAAATATATAATCCGTATATTATTATTAAAATTAAACCCAACTGTTTAAATACAATCCTCAGCACCTTGCAACATGAGTGGTAAATGTTGAAAAGCCACTAACTGCCGGGTCTATTATGGTGAACTGAGCTGTGTGTAAGGACGTACTGAAAATTTCCTGCAGTTACGCGGCCAATGAGGAAAATAGCCAGTCCAATTTTGCCCAGAAACGCAATGCTTTGTTCGTTATTGAATCAATATAACAGTAAGATGATGTTGCGGTTGGTATACGATTATTCGAAAATATGCGACTTAGTGTGTGCTTATTTACTTGGACCATAGATGTGTGTTCCTGTGTTTGAAGTGATGATGTCGGCCAAAACTGTGCGCGGGATAAGCGGAAGGCAGCAGTGACGTGAGATTACTGTAAGCGGCGTGCATATACTTGTCATGTTCTTTTATGGGCCTATTATCCTTTAGTTCTCTTTGATTCCATCGACTGCGAAGTTTGATGTAACCAGTCAATATACTAGGTATCCTGGATTCTAAGATATTCTGATGTTTCATTCATTTTCCGTGTGTTTGCCTTGAGGGTGTAGCGAGCTTCTGGGTCATTGCAGTGTTTCGGAGGTTGAAGTGCAAGACCCGAGTCTGGTTATGTCATGATCCTTTGAAGTCGCAACCTAACAAAACAACCTTTTTCAAGTTTCGCTGCATTTATTACGTTTACGGCGGTGAACAGCTGATGTGGCAATAATCCACTGCAAAAAGGTTTTGCATCGTTGTGTCGCACAGTACTTGATAGGACCTTCTGAACAGGAATTTGATTAAGACCTTCATTATGAATAATTTTGAATGGTGTTGACTAAATTGCATTTTGAACGAAGTAACTTCAATTTGTTTCGCTGGAGCATTAATCCGTCCACAAAGTCATCTTGCAATCCAAGATCATCGCTCATCATGATGACCTCACGACTGTCCAACACCAAGGAGGAGCACTTCACTAGAGCACTAATCCGTTCACCAAGTCTTCTTGCAATCCAAGATCGTCAAACGCTATTGCTCATCGTGATGACCCCACGACTATCCAACACCAAGGAGGTTGTTTAGATGGAGGCGGCACAGTTTTATGAATGCTAGTGAGTGAAGTCAAGCCACCGACCACAGCCACATGGCGGCCGCTATGCGGAGGGCAGAATTAGTGAAGGATAGATAGGGATTATTTCATTCATTGTGATCTAACTCTTGATAGCAGAAGTCTATTCTGGTATGGGACATACCGGGATTGAGGAAAACACAGACATTGCGAAGGAAGTTTTTATGGACTAAACGCCCTTCAGTGTTAACGCTGAAACACACAAGAATCGTCTGTGTTAACTACTAGATCTCGATTTCTAAGCGATGAGGTGTTTTTTATGCAAAATGCAAAGATAACGATTTAGTAGTCTTATAAATGATATTCAATACGATGCGAATGTTTCATACGCGATCAAAATTCAACGAGTCTTGCAATTCGACGGGAAACCTGTGGGTTACCTCGTCGATGCGCCCAGTCAAAACACTGTTCTCTCACCAAATGCTCTGGTGGAAATGAGGCTTAAATCAAATCTCACCAAATTGATGATTTGAACGATACAGAAACACAATATCAACTATTTTTTAAGTATAATGTATTTACCGAAGAAAAGTGACTACGGTGTTCAAAGTTCGCCGCTCAGAGCAGCCGAAGGTACTGCATAAAGCAGTCAACGTAGTGACGAGTCTTCCCTCTCCGTTTATTTCAATGCATTGCCAAGCGCTGTGGTGTCCCTCCAACTGGCTTTCAGCCAGCCGACAGCCATGCTTCACTTTCGAGCGGCTGAGCCGCCTCCATCTATCCAGCCTCCTTGCCCAACGCCTGCAAGGCCAGAGTGCAAAGCAAACCCGGAGGCACTTTGCATGAACCATGAGAACGCGTCAAGATCATCTGCTAAACGATCTGGAAATTTGTGCCATGCTACAAGGCGACTGACTTGATAGCAAATTTAAAAATGAATTTTTGATAATCCATCGAGCAAGTCAAATTCGAAAAAGTCATCAATGAAATCAGCAAAGGCTTGCTTGTAGTCAGTGAAATGTCCATGTTACTAACCCAGTAGGCTTCGGCCCACTGAACATGCGTCCAAATGTAGTCCCGCGCATTCAATGAGTAAGAATATCGCAAGTGAAGAAAACGTGTTGATAATTTATTAGTCTGATACTAATTTCATGTTTTTAACATTTAAATTCCGTTGTACAAACTTTCATTTCATCTTTACATTATTTTAAACAGGATACTTGTAGTGATTAAAACAACCATTTAAACAACAGATTAAATAGCGGGGCTTCTATGCTGAGCTGGTGAAACGACGGACAATGATCGGTGTTTCACATGGCTTGACGGTGATGCCCTCTGCTGAATTGATGGACCAGGAATTCGAGATTTTCCTGGTCGAATTTGCACTCTGCCATGTTGATGACTAGGCCGTACGTTTGGAGGCGTCTGAACACTGCTTCAATGTGCCCGTAATGGTCGTTTTCGGTTTCGCTTTTTATTAACACGTCATCTACGTAAGCGTATGCATTATCGATGCCTCTGAGCACTTTGTGCATAAACTTCTGGAATGTTTGAGGTGCACCCTTGAGCCCAGAGGGTAATCGAGTGTATTCAAATAACCCAAAAGGTGTTGTGACATCGATTTTTGGTATGTCTGCTTTGTTGACAGGTATGGCATAGTATGTCGAATGTATATCTAATTTAGTGAAATATTTCAGCGCCTAATTGTACTGCAAAGTCATGAACGTGAGGAGTTCCGTACTTATCGTCTTTTGTAATTAAGATGAGCCGCCTGAGCTCGTTTGTGGCTTTCAATCCCTCTCCTTTCGGTACGAGGTGGAGCGGAGCAGCCCACGGGCTTGCTAAGGAGCGCACAATTTCTAAACAAAGTAGTTTTTCGAAGGTATTTTTTGCGATTGCAAGTTTGTCCATCGTTAGTTGTCTAGGCCTGTTAAATAGCGGTGGCCCTTTTGCTTAGTAGCGCCCTGCACCGTCCGGTATTTGGTCGCCGGCGCCGACCATTCGCATCGCAGCATCGAGCCGGGCCCGCATGGCATTTGCAGTGAGACTGGGCGTCGGTTCGAGGAGTACCACGTTTTTAGAATTGATGGTGAGGCCATAGATGGTTAGGAAATATATGCCTAGAATTGGCATGGTTACATCAGCTATGACAAAGTCCCATCGAAAATCTCTACGGAGTCCTAATTCAATGATGAGAGTTTTGCGGCCGTAAGTGGCAATGTTGCTGCCGTTCGCAGCTGTTAGCATCGCAACTGCGCCCTGGGATCTATTGCCTGCGGTCGCTGGGAGGCCACTGAGTGAAGCTCCTGTGTCGACTAAGAACTGAATGCGCGTCCTGGTGCTGTGAATCCTCATGGCCGTTACTCTTCCTTTGAATTTGCCCGAGTTTCTATCGATGGCCACATTTAGGACTCGGGTTTGGCATTTCCCGAAGTCCAAGTGCACGGTAGGTCGCATTTCGTGGCCTTAGAGCTAAATGTATAGTGATACTAACACGTATCGAATTTGAAATGATCACGGGGCTTTTAACGACTTCGTTGTGGTGATTTTGAACGATCGGTGCGCTCTTTGCCGCAGCTCTCGCCTCTACATCGGAATGATTGCTCTAGCCTTTCGTGCTTCGCGGCTTGGCTCGTTTGCAGTTGTTTCAGAATATCCGCCAACTGAGTTATTTCGCTCTGTGGTGCCGACGCTGGCATTGCTGGCTTTAGTGAGATGGGAGCAAACTGACGCGCGTTGACGCTATTCGCTACCGGTTCACTGATGTGGGCTATCAAAGGGCCGTTTCGTCCCTCTACCTTCATGATGCGATTGGCCGGGCTAATTTCTCCAGGCTAAGCTCGTCTACTGCTAACGCAAGTATTGTTTTCGCATTTGATGGGAGTCATTGTAGAAAAGGGGTTAACATGAATGTTTCGCCCGGTTTGGCCGACCCATCAACTAATGTCAGCATTTGACGTAGAAAAGCTGACGGCTTTCTGTCGCCAAGTTCCTCGCTACGCAATAATTTTCCAATGCGCTGGCGCGACGGAAATCCGTAACTGTTTTGCAGCTCTTTTGAGGGCTGCGAGAGGATCTTCCTTGGGAGGATTTAAGATTATATTTCTTATTTCCGCCGCTACTTCCGGTCCTAACGCACCTATCACTACCTGAAATTGGACCAACGGGTCGTTTATAGCTTGAAGGTCAAATAACGTTTCGACCTGCGCGAACCATAACGGTACATAGCTTGCATTGAACGGTGGAAGCTTGACCGAAATCGGCATTTTTGGTGTCGTCACCGGGGATGGTGGTGGTGGGGGTGGATCTTGTTCGACTATTTCCACCATGTTGACTTATTGCACGCACTTGAATCTTAGATTGGAAAACAGAATTTGGTATAAACTGAAATAAATTGTACTGTGAATGAACGGTGTTGATAATCTTGGAATTCGCAGTTATGCAATTATAGACGTTCAATTTGAATCGCCGTGACACTGGATTAACATTTGAACGCTCTGATTCGTATTTATTTTAGCGCCCGAACAGTTTCGATATGTTTAATAATGAACGCTTATGCGAAGATTAACGTCGTTAATTTGAAAACGCTGCGATGATCAATTCTGATGTAACTCATTTATTTCCACATGTACGGTTCCGATTTTGTGTGAATAATGACAACTAACGCAATTGCGAACGTCACTTAATCGAAAATTTTCACCGACAATCGATTGTTTTTGAAACTTTGAATGGGATGGTTACCGTAATTTGGGTTAGGTTTGCTATCGCCCTTGACGGGAAATCTCGCGGATAATTCTGAATAGCACTCTGCTGCATTATCGTTAGGTTATACACAGCTACAGTTGATGCTCCGCTTAGCACTCTACTTGACTGGACAGTCATTTTCAACACTCGGGGCTCGGTCGCTGCTGCTCGTGTTTGGTTGATCTGAAGAGGTACGAATTATGTGCCGCGAGTCGTTTTCTCAAACGCAGTGATGTTGGCAAATTTTCTGTCTCTGTCCCGCTGGACAGTTAGGTTTGACACGCGGTGTCTCTGTCTGCCGCCTGCGTTGTCCCTAGGCTGGGTGTTGCGTGCCGTGCTTGTCCAACTGTTTGTGCTTGCTGCTGTGGGCGTTGTTTTGCGGGCAGGAATGTATCTACCTGCTTTCGGCTGTTGACTCGTTGCCTGGGCAATGCCTACGCGTGTGTGTGACCGCACCGCATAATGGCTGCCTGCAATGTGTTTACGCGTTGCCAAACTGCTAGATCTGCGTGCCGCGCTGCTGTCCAGTTCAACGCTTTGAACTTGACCTAATTTGCGCGGTGTGGCCTGCGTCGGCCTTATTGTAAAGTTGTGCATTGGCCTTCTGCTGCGTTGTTCTTGCAATTGCGCTGCACAGCTGCCGCGGCGTGCGTGCATGTGATAGTCTTGAAGTTGAACACACACATGAATGTTATTAATTATCACTCAAATGATCATGACTACTGGGCAGGCTTGAAGTGCAATGATATAAATTATTCCTGTCGCATGGTTTAAATTAACACTGCATCTAACACTTGGGATGCATGATTCTTGTTGCTGAATGGTTCCTTGCAGTATACGCCGGGTACTTTGAAGCTGGAGTCCCGCACTTCTTGATGGCAAGTTGACGTGCCGAGGGATTCCCGCCGCCAGATGGAAAACTGAAATTACGACACATTTCCAATGGGAGTTAATAGAATGGTCTAAAATATAATACCTTAATCTTGAAAAAATACATTATTCACAGAAAGGGAATTGTACGATAATTGATGTGAGGGGGAGCAATGCAGAACTTGACTTCGCTAGCCCTTACAAATGTATGCTACTTAGAAGAATGGCATTAACGCCGGGTTACTGCAGACAATTGATCTCGATTAAAAGACCGCGAGCCCACCTGCTTTTGCCTGCCCCACACGAAAATGATATAGAAATCTTAGACTTTTATCCACAACAGCACTCTATTCTTCAAGTGTAGGGATTCTACTTATTAATCCTTTAGCTTCACGGAAATACTCGTTTACTGGATCTAGTGCATCAAACTGTGCGCTTACAATAATTAACAGAGAGGGTTTACGATAATTGGTTGGGGTTTTGAATAATGAATGATGAAAAGATTGAATTGGTAATGACCCATAAGGGTTTACGAAGAAAAATGCGCTAATGAATTGCGAGAAATGAGTATAAAATGATAAATGAGTTTAATTATAAAAGTTGCGCATTGATGAACAATTATGTGAATGTGATAAAGTTGAAAATAATAATAATTGATGAACGGTCTGAATTGATCTCCTGCCGCTCTCACCCTTTAGCCACGAGTTCAACGCATGACTGAGCGTTAAGCTATTGGAGGACAAGAGAGGCAAGGTGGAATGGATCGGCTGTTACAATTGAAGCAAGTAAAATCAAGACGTTACGCGGTTGAGATGTGGCGGAGGACTGATAATTGTTGGTAGATGTGATGAGCGCTGGAACGACGAGCGCTAGGTCGCGAGGTGCTCCGTGGTGAGCAGTCGTGGATGATGAAGGAACTCCTGAGACAACTCGGGAGTGATGCAGAGTTGAAGGGAAAAGTCACTCCGGATACGGATGATCGTGTAGACTGTTGAGGTTATGGCGGTAGAGGATTGCGTGCTTCATATCGGTGACTGTGAGGAGGACTAAGTTTTCCGAAGTGCCCTATGAGAAAGGCAGGCCGTTGGCACCCTGCCTGATCCGTAGCTGGTGAGACCGACTGTGCGAGCTTGCTAGCTAGGCCGTGCATGAATAGACGACCGCAGCGAGCAGCAGTGGTAGACATACAGACGTATGGAAATGGGAGCTGAATGCTTCATACAGGAATGAGTGCTTACAAACGATACAAAATGGTTTGGCAGGTTCTAACAATAATTAAATAAGAAAAACAAATGAATGATAACGTGAAAGTCTGTTGAGGTTTTTTAAGACCATCAACCTATTATAACATAGCTTGCTTGTTAATTTAACACGTCTATGAATGCTCTGGGTTTAACAGCTGAGCTGCGAGTTGAGTGCAGTACAGCTGAGCAAAAGAGTTAGAGTGAAAGAAGTATAGTTGACTATAAGTGAACGTTGTAGCAACTGTGCACAGTAACTAACACGTGATTATTCGGAATGAAGTACTTGGAGAAGTAATGATTTGACGTAGGAAATAATTACACTGATGTTGTTTTGAATTTAGCGTAGGGAATTGATAATTTTTAATTATCAGTAAAAGTATGATGTTATTTTGATTATGTTAGTAAGACTTGTTTGAAAACGATACTGGATACGTGTGACAAAATAGCCTGGCCTGGCATGGCATGGCCGGAACGGACTGAAGGGATGTGACTGTTGGTGATGTTTGCGCATTTTTCGATTGGTTCTGGATAATGAACAACGAGCCGGCATCGAGAGGTCTGGGCGGACGTGACATCAGAGATGGACGTTGTAGAAGTTTATGGTTTCCGGCTAATTGGTAATTACAGTGTGACAAGGACGAGATCTCGTTCGGAGGATCCCGATCGGATATTGTGAAATACACGCTGGGCATAACTTTTTGACTGCCGCCAGCACATGTGCTATGCATTGTTACACAAGAGTAGCGTGCGTGAGAAACTCGGAATGCATAGCATGAGGTTGTCGATGAGCACACACGGACGTAATGAACATGCTTAGACATGAACTGTAATGAGAATGGCTCCTGAAATATTTGAGTTACACGTGACCGCAAGAATTAAATAAGATTTACTTATTACAGTAGTGAGGCGATAGCAAGACATTAGTAGTAGATAAAACATAGTACAGTATAGTAGGGCGTTTGCGGTGAGGAAAAGCGTCGCCACAAAACACTGTAACCTATCGAAGCTCATCACACAACACAATTCTAGACTCAATTCAAGGTTCCAGGACTTCGTAACTTTATCCAACCCACTTTTGGAGTGACTGGACACCCTGAATGGCAGGCGCAGTGTTCTGACCAGAATAACCTAAAGTATAGCTCTAGTCATCTGTTAATGCCTTCAACTTGCATGGAAGATCACTAGAGATGTGACTAATAGAGATCAATCAAGCAGTGGTCCAAAGACAGAACCCTGAGAAATACCTTTGGTCACATATATCGGGCTGCTAAGACTGACACTCGCACATCACTGTCACCCTGCCAGAGAAGAATGCGGAAATCCACTTTAGAAAGAAATAGGATATACCCAAGTATCCCACCTTAGACTGGAGCATAGCATGACGCCACATCAAATGCATTTGAAAAGTCGAGAATTATGGCATCCTCGTCAAACCACTTCCCGACATCATAGTAAGCCAATGGCCTCTGGTCCTCACTCAGTTTGACGGTTATTTTGAAAACCATACCCATGCGATTATGAAATGCTGTCAGTCCCGAAATACTCTGCCAATCGGGAATATTTGAAATACTTCAGGCTTGCTCCCGACTTCAGGGACAATTCTGGTTCTCATTGATTTTTCTGAAACAAAACCCGCGGGAGAAAAGTAACGTCAGCCCTGTTCTGCCACAGATGCGAGTGTAGGCAATCTGGTCCCATGCTGGAACCGAGATCGTAAACAGAGATGCACGCAGGTCCCCATCCCCCCCCCCAAAAAAAAGCATCTGGCAAACTTCCCCAACTTTTTTTATTCCAATTTGATTGCATTTGCATAAATATGCTAAACTTAGTTATAGGCAGAAGCAATTGTTTGTAGTATTCAAGGGTTTAATATTTATTTATGTATAATGACGTATTGACAAAATTACAGATGATACGTACCAAGTCTTCGTCATCATGAGCAGTTCCTAATGTTAACTTACAACTAAGGTTGGGGATTAAGTTTACCTCTTCATTCCACCGACTAATGGTCATGTTGGAGGACATTCTCTGTTCTCCATTGTTCAGTATGTCGAAACGGATAAAAGCGTTACATTGAACTATTGTTTTGGAGGAACATTAGTTCAGTAAGTATGGGCACGTACATTTAGTTAATCATGACAACTTACAGTTAAAAAAGAACTGAGAGCACACAATGTCCAATTTGAGGTTGTCTATTACATTACTCACACGTTGTTTGGCACACGGAGACACATTATGAAACTAACTGCGTAGTTAGCCTGACATGTTACATATAGATAGGACCAAACATTTCAATGAGTTATTATAGATGAGTATAATAATTGAACTGGTTCCCACATGAACGAGAAAGAAGGTATCTATAAAATGAAACTGATCAGTCACGTTTAATTGTCACCGTAAATTGCAGTGCCAAAGTAAACTACCATTCCAATATTTCTGCACGTACTAGATCAAACAGATGTAATTTAAGTCAGCGTTTGAAGATAGCTGACTGTACTGCTACTCGTCCTTATGTCATACGGCAATCGAATTCCACGTTTTAGGAGCTCGACATTTCAAAAAGTTTTGGGACTGTGTTGACTTACGGTGGACTTGCAAATCCGCATCGCTACGAAGATGCTACGTAGGATCATTTCTAATGAAAGAAACTGTTATCGATGTAAGTCTATTTATTCAAAGCTTTGTAAACAAACCCCGCTGCGGAAAAGTTGATGATCTGACCCCTGGGGAGAATATCCTAGTGCCAAATGAGAGACAACGTGTGGTCCACCTGCTAGCATTTGATAGCGTTCTAATGATACAATTTTGACCAGGAATGATAAGGGTTAGGTTGGTTTTGTAGAAAGGCATACACGTTTACACAATTGGTAAAAATATGTTAATAAGGTTGTAGTACTAAGACTTATAGCTAGAGTCGTGACATAATTTTTTATTTTGTAAAGGATGCAACACGATTTGGACAATGCCCCGTCCATCAAATGAGACGTGATCTTCCCAGTTGAGTCTTTGATCTACTATTATACCGATAAACTTTGTTTTCGCTACAGATGCAACCGGTTGACCTTCCAATTTGACTGGTGTGCTGGGAATGGGTATTTTCCTCCTTGGAAAACTGATGGATTTGATGAATCTGTTGTGATCGAGAGCTAATGGCTGGCAGAGCGCAAAACGTGAAGGCACGTGAAGGCCGTTATATACCCAACGTGATGCACCCGATAATGTTCTTGTGGTCATCAACCGCTTATGCACGAGACACACGTAGAGAACCCACTACCACCTAATGTACATAGATAAGGGACCAAACGCTCCATCATGCCCATGTTGCTACCAGGTGGCAATCAGCGTGGAACGCTTACTGATGGATTGCATCTCACTCGAAGCAGCCCGCCGAGTCTTCTTAAATCCCACATGCAACCTACAAAGCTTACTCACTGACTTAACCTACCGGAAAAAAGTTTATCGCTTTCGGAAAACATGCAGGACTATACGAAGTTGTCGAAACCCTAAACATCTGTGCAAGCGAGGTGGTCTCTCCACCCCACAACGCAGAGACGACAATACGTGTCCGTTGTAATGCGAAACTCTTCCCGTTCCTGTACTCATTAGCATGCGTATATACCACAATCGAAACATGTATTTAAATTAACCCTGATAAGGTCAGTCTTTCCGCACACGAAGGTGTGCGACCCTACCAGAATCAATGAAGGTCGTGCTCGAAGGGGGAACCTGCTACCACTCACGTTGAGGCCTTGGTGGAAATGAGGCCCAAATTAAAACTGATTATGTACTGCTTGACATTGAAAACAATTCAAACAGGAAAAACGCATCAGTAAATTGTATTTTCTTTGTGAGGACGGTATTATTAATAGTTTTTTTTTAGAATTGTAGAATTTGCTCAACATTTCATTTTTTATTACTTTAATTTTTCACTGGCCTCATTTGACTTAAAATAGCATTTCGAAAAAGCGAAAGAAGTTCAGTGTTCCATTCCATGCATGTGTAGAGCTCGACTGCAGTGTAATTCACACGATGTTTAAGGTGCTTCGAGTGAGGTTCTAAGGAATGGTGCGTTTCTCAGCTCATCAGCTACCTTTCACACAAAGGAACGGCTTTTCAAGGCAAGTGATCATTACTTGATACTTTCGACCTAATAGAAGAAGGCGTTTACTCCAAGCTCCTCCTCCCTCCCTACTCTTGGCTTCACTCCAGATCAGTTATTGCGCCGCATATGACGATGGCGAGTATACATACCCCTGACGCTGAAGCCAATGTCAATCACGAAAAAAACTGAACATTTCTGTTCAGCGCATTTCATTTGCGTTCATGAAGCCTTTCGTGATCGCATCGACAAGCGTGATGCGTTCATGAAGCCTTTCGTGATCGCATCGACAAGCGTGATGCGTTCATGAAGCCTTTCGTGATCGCATCGACAAGCGTGAGTCACACGGGCTTTTGAAATGATTTGTTGCGTGTTATATTAGCTTCGTGCAACACTGCGCTGTCTTATATATATATAAGGACGTGAAGGTACGATCATAGCAATGCAATTCACTGCACATCTCAAATCCAGATAAGGTAGGAAAATTGATAAACCAACGATTAGGTTCACAAAATGAACGAAAAATCTTGACAATAGTAGATATGTCGAGCTGGAACTCGAATTGGGTAGTTTGCTATGTCCAGTACAATGTAGTGCATTAACCTAATTTCTGTATTAAATTGAGAACAAAATGAGTGTTGCATGCGTTAGCAAGTTGATTGTGGAACATGACATGGAGCCGTTTGTCGGTGTTGACATGCACACGGTATCCTACATTGTAAGAGAAATCACCAGTACAAAAGCGTAGCTTAGACCCCGTCGCTCCGACCATTTTTTAAAATGGAAATTGGACTATTTACCAGAAAACCCTTTTTTCTGTTCCAGGGACAGCGTCCCCGTCAGTACAATTCCACCGGTGACTGATAGTGGCATGACTATTGGAGTTGATAACATCATTTAACACTCCCATGCGTACAGTTAAGGCGGAATTCCGAACCTTTTCATCTTGGACCATACGCTGTGTGTGAGATAAGCGTTTGAGAATTGGCAGAGTTGAAAAATAAACATGTTTATTCACATTTTATACCGGGCCAAACCGAAGAAAATGTTGATATTGATTTTATGCTTCTTCTACTTGATGTACTATTTCAAAATGTTGGAATATATAGAAATGTAATTAACTGTAAAAATAATGTTAAATATTTCGACAAAAAAGCGTTATTCAGACTGATATATCAACGGAGTTCCGTAAAAAGTGGAACGTTGTGAATAATAAATGGGTGGTATCAAAATGAAACGTTGATTTACGTTGCTTGAAGTGTATTTGCTGTTATAGGTCACAGAATCAGTCATTATTGTCGGTGATAGATTCTAGAGTAGTACCGTAGACCCTGGACCTTGGATAGTGACCAAAAGTTGTGCAAAAAAACACTCAACAAATTAGCTGCCGGTAATTGCAGCACGCAACTGTACCTTTCAACAAAAACGAAAACATCTTGTAAATATTTTTCCTTACATTTATTCATGATTTTATATGAATTTTGTTGTAGTCTTCTCATAGTCACAAACTATTATTCATAAATTCTATTCCCCTATTGATTTTGATGCATATTAAAATTCCGTTGATGTTGTAATGCGTCATTTGCCAATTTTTTTATACAGTGCATGAACGTGTTTTCTACTATGACCTGCATTATACACTATCATCAAAGTGAATTCAATTTTATCCATAAGAATGTCTAACCATCGTTTCTAAATGGAAACTACACTCTGCAATGGATGTACAAGTGTATGGTATGCTCGAGGGGCGGAGCTACGACGACGAGACTTACGTCGCAGCACTGGGCTAGACTAAAGTAGAAATGGCTTACGGCATATATAGTTACCTACCATGTCCGTCTATGACTTCAGCCATCCCGACCCTCTGCGCATACATGAAGTGCTAGAATTCAAACATCATACAACCGGCTAAAGAAACTGGAGGAAGAATCGGAATGGAAGATAGAAAGTGTCCTTTTAACTGTACTGGGAAGAGTTTGTCACCACCAAATTCGTAGCATCCAACTAGCTTATTATGACTCACGTTGAGGCTCTGGTGGAAATGAGGCCCAAATCAATCAATCAATCAACCAACTAATTCCACATTACAGCAACCCGCATACCTAATAGACCAATCTCTCACAAGGCACATGCCTCAATGGATGCTGTATTCCTAGCATCCAACTAATTTCACATTACAGCAACCCGCATATCTAATAGACCAATCTCTCACAAGACACATGCCTCAATAGATGCTGTACATCAAGAAGAGAAACTATTAACTAAGATGCAGGAGACTGACACCTTTTAGCGGAAAAAACAGCCTTGCAGGGATTCACCACAATCCCCACGACCAACGAGACGTTAGAGTGACTCTGCAGCCAAACTCCAAATATGGGAGCTATGCTCTAGTACAATCTATATTTCACTGAGAAAGAAGCTCATGAAGGGAACGTCAAACCTAAACTATCTTGAGCCACCGTTCCTGGTACCGATCCTCTGTGATGCACTGAGCAACAAGTCTAAGATCGTTTCGCTAACATCATAAGTAGCGCTTACCATTGACAACTGATGGGGTTCGGCCAACACAATACCATTCAAACAACCTAAAAAATGAGTGGTTACGGTGGGAGATTGTGAGACAGTCGCAGTCCCGTGCTAGATGTTGATTTCCTAAAACGGCACCATTCATCAATTCACACGAGGTCTCATATGCGACGCTTATAGCAGCCTCACGGATACGCTGGCTTTCAAAGCAAACATCTGCAAAGCCCATCATGCAATTAGTTCTTTAATGAAGAACACATTAGCTGTCAAGATAACTACCTGGAACGTGCCTAGGACCATACGCGGAGGGACACCACGAGAACTCTTCCCACTATCAACCACGACACATTGCTTATAGATCGGCTGAAACTGAGAGCGCCGATTAGTGCTTTCTTATGTGGCGCTAAAAGAACAATGGAGACCATTGCTTCATTCCTCCTCTCCTGTACTGCCTGCCGGATGTGAGACATGAAGAAGAGCGTCTCACGAAGCGAGCCAATATCTAAATACACTGCTTATGAGGCGAAGCTCATCGGATACAAAAAAATAACTATTTCCATAACGATAATCACCTAGTCTCTTACTAACGTTAGATTGGGGTGGATGGATGATTATTCAATTTATAGATCATTAACACTTTATTTTGGTATTTTATTATTTCTTCTTGCTTGGGTTCAATTATTTTTCTCTGCCCTTTTTTCATGGTGATAAATTTTGAATTTATTATTATATGTATCGAGGTTGGTTGAGACAAGGTGACCCAGAGAGGGAAGGTTTTCGTGGGATCCGCGGGACTCGGGGACCCAGGGTTTCGGGAACTCGGGAGACCGGGTTGATTTGGGGGGATCCACTTGGACCTTTCTGGGGCCCTTTGGGACACCCTTGAGACCCTTTAGGACCCTTTTGAGAAACTGGGGGACCCTTTAGATGCCCCCCATGAATCCTGGAACCTCTGCTCTCCCTTCCCAGCGCTGTAAAACCCATACACAGAAAAACGTTTATGTGAGATGCTTGGGTAGAACAATTAACCATTACAGTCCGCGGATTGCTGGCGTAGAGGGCGAGGGTCGCGTCGAGGCTGGTCTAGGTGCGGCGAGATCAGTCGAAACATGTTGAGGCGAGTCGAGTTGGTCGCGACGAGCCAAAATGATCCAAGACAAACCGAGATGAGCTGAGGCAAGGGGTCTCGGGGGACTCGAGGAGCTCGGGAAGACCCGGGGGACATGGGTCACCCTCCGGGATTCATCGGGCTCTTTTGCGACCCAAGGGACCAATGCCCCCCCCCCCTCCGCCCTATCCCCTTGAACAATCCGTGCGAAATCAATAATCTGAGCAGTTTTTCTGTCCATGACTAGCCTGCTCTTACTTGCTTTGTCACGATCCACAATAATATAACGCTGGAGTATTTGTGCGGGGGTTCGTGTTTGTAATTTTGTGAGAGGGGATTTTTTCTTCAGTCTGTACTCGCTCGCGCGTGCACGAACTATATGCAGTTTCTGGGATTGACCTGGACTGCGTAGCTATAAAACCTTGTGACGCGTTGCGGTTGAAGTCTATCTAATCCGTGAAGCCATAGACCTTGTACCAATTTCGACAATACCGGCTGTGCTCACTGTCGCGCGTGCATGTTATTCATGGAGTTCTGGGTGGTTGGAGCCGGGGATTCGTTTTGTCTAAGTATTTATCTTGCCTGAATAAATGAATTGTACTAAAATTAAAATAGACCGCGTAGCTGTGAACATTGTGTTGCGTTGCTGCCGGAGCTGACTTTGTCCGTGTAGCCGTGAACCTTGTACCAATTTCGACGATACTATCTGAGCGCACTGGCGTATGGACATATAACGCACGAGGTTCTAAGGGGTTGGAAGCGAGGATTCATTTCGTTGCATCTGAGTCTTTATCTTACCTAAATGAATAAATTGTATTTATACAACTAAACCGCGTAGCTGTAAATACTGTGTTGCGTTGCTGTCGGAGCTGATGTTGCCCGTGTAGCCACTGACCTTGTACTAATCACGAAGATGCTACCTGTACGCACTAGGGTGCGTACATATCACTCTTTATGTTCTAAAGGATTGGAAACGGAGATCCGTTCCGAGTAAGCGTTTTTTCTTTAGTGCACTAGCGTGCGTCTGACATTGCTAAAATTTTCACGTTTTTTCTTACGTTAGAAGCGTTTTTTTTTTTTCCGCCCACACTTAGGCGTGCGAGCCTACTGGAATCAATGATCATCGAGCCCTACGGGGGAGCCTATTATGACTCACGTTGAGGCTCTGGTGGAAATGAGGCTCAAATCAAATCAAAATTAACGTTAGAAAGCACAGAAAAAATGGGAACGGTCGGTAATCTAAAACCAGGGAAACAAGTGGACACTTAGTAACCAAAGTGATGTTGGCTGACCGCCAGCAATGGGACGTCAGAGCTAATAATGGAGATGGATCCCTTGATCTTATCGAACACAGCTAGGTGCAATAATAAAATCAATCTTGAGAATTGGACCAAATCTACACAGTTTTTAAGATTTACGTTCGTATTTTCAATTCTCGAATTAGTTATCGGCGGAGACTTGACCCTAGCAAAGGTGGCTTCAGCTTAATTGGTCGAACGGCGACTGTTTTTTTTTTCTTTTCAACAAAGAGTTCTGATCTTAACTTACGATCACACCAGGCAGCGTTGGTTCTACTATGATCGTTGCTACGTCAAGCTACGCTCGACCGATCGCGTCGCACGTGACGTATGAAAAAAAAATCGAGCAAACGTAAGCCACGACACCTACCAAATGGCCTGCGGTGAGACGTTCGAATCATGTCAGCAGTTTTGTGTTAAAATAAGCTCTGCTTTCAAACAACACCGCGGTAGGCTCTTCTGCCTTTGAATACCACATCTGTGTCCTTCGTCTCTTGGCGAGCAAGTCACAAGTGCCGAAATAAAATAAGAAGTTTCTGCATACATAAAGTGCTGTAAAAATTGCTTCCCATACATAAATATGGCTATTAGTGTCGGTGGCATGAGTGTTGTTAAAATTTGGTAAAATTGATTTATAAATCGCATAGTTAACAACCTCGGTGTGCAAGTTCACAGTGGCAAATCATGGATTTAAATTGGACCTCATTTCCACAGGATGCAAAATATAATAACATTATAAAAATACCACGAGTGCTTTAAATATATTTGAATGATGCGAGCTAGATAAAAGTAAAGTTATATAGATAAATAAAATCATACCATCCGTGAAAATGTACAAATTGTAACCGCAGCCTAGCCGGTGTATCTGGAAAAGTAGTTGATACGAGACTACATTGGAACTAATCAAGCGCTTTCTGGACCGATAACAAGCAAGCAGCACAAACCCTTCTCTCTCTATCCCGTCAACCCTGCACCAGAGTTTAGCCACCAGGAACGGTCACAACGCACAAATCTGCAGAATTTTCCAATGTTTCAGCTACAACAATGCGTATTTTGCAGTTCACTTTTCTAGTATTACCAACGCGGACGGGAGCAAAATTTATCCATTGTTTCGCCAGTATGGCAGCTGATGCCAGAAATGCAAACTGTGCGGTCCATATTGCCAATCTTGAGCAGACCATAAACCTAACGGTGAAATGTAACTGCACATAGTGCCAGTGCCCACGAGCCACTCACCATCGGTTCAGTATCAGAGGGCACACGTACACGATAACATCTACTTTATTCTTTCGCCACCGCGGAACTGCATATAACAACATCGAGTACTGGTCCTTGAGCGGAAGGCAACAGCAAGTGATTATACGATCATCAACGAGAACAGAACGCTCAACAAAAAAGTTACTGGGTGCGGGCTAATGATAGAAGCAGTAGAAGAGAGAACCTGTAACATGACACTTCTGAATTGCCCTCCAACTGGAGAAATCTTAGAAGAGTGCCCTCAAACAGTAAGGCATTGTCTCTGTGTTTCTTAGGGGGCGATAGTGACGTGAAACTTTTTTTTCAACTAGGATGGTTTAAGAGTTCGCACTGTGACGCCGTTACATTAAAGTGCTTTACTATCTGACTTCTGCTGTTTGAACTCCATGTTCAAACAGCAGAAGGTAGGCGGGAAAGGGCTCTGTTTTCTCGGTGCCACAGTGCAAACTTTTATCAACCAAATTGAAAAAATGGGCACCATGTCGGAATAGGATACCTGCAAGTCCACACGCTTGACCAATTATTTCGCTCAGGCACGCTTTTGGAGAAATACAAAAACCTTATGTAAGCCATTGCGGGTATTTTGCTGGGTTAAGCACAGCAAGGTTTACCTGCTGCAATTTCCGCAAAGCCAAATTTGTGCTCCTAAGTCAAAGTTCCTGTGAAAATTGATTCCTTAACCTTAACGCCCTGTAAGACGAAATTGCAATCGTAAAAGTATGGTACCAATTCGAAGGCAGTACCGCAGATGAATGTTTTGTGTATTTTAGAGACAGGGTGGTAAAAACAAGCAAACGATAATCCCAAAGAGAAAGTGACATATAAACAAACCCTCGTGGAGGTACAATAAAGTTCCAGAAGCAATTGTTTGCCGACAACATCTGTATTAAGCCCACAAAACCAATCTCCCACATGTATCAGAATTAGATCACAAACAGGCTGGTAGAAGAGTGCGCTAGGAGGAACGAGGAAAAAAAATGTTTGAATGACCAAACGCAATCCAAACGCTTTTCTACGCACATGTGAAAGAGAGACTTGTTGAATCGTGGCAGCATTAACACTACGAAATAGCGCAGCTGATCTAAAATCATTTGATGCAGACATGTCTAACATATACTCGACGGATAGCTAGCCAGTGTCTTCGCAAATGAGAATATAAATATCTCGCGACTCCAACAGTAATCTCTGTGAATCATAGGCAGTCTACTAACTGAGGTCATTAGCAGGTCTAAGAGAATTGAAATTATCCCAGGTGATCGGAAAACAGCAAACATCACAGTCATATTTGAGATGAATGGTGGGCAAGATCCTAGAAACTAAATACTACATCAGTCTCGCATCTTAGGCCGACAAAATCTTGGATAGATTGCTAAAATCATGTATAACAGGTTACCCTGAGAGAAACCACCTCACAAAGGACACCAAACACGGCTTCAGAAATAAACCAATCCTTGAATTTTTCAATGAGTTCACAGAGATAAACGACGAAATTAGAGCGATCGACCGAATCTATCATGACTTTCAAAAAGTGTTTGATGAGGTCCCCCATGAACGCTTATTGGCGCACGGCACAATGGGAAATGTAGCCAGGTAGCTCCAAAATTGGCTTACTGTCCGCATGCAATGGCTCTGTGTTGGTCAAAGCTAAAGTCGGGGCTACAGTGACATCTGGAGTACCCAAGTGGAGTGTTCTTTTTAATCTATGTAAATGAGCTCGACACCGTTATGATTAGAAAGTTATCCAATTTTACCGACTACACTGAACTCTGCCATAAAGCGGACTGTGAGCAAGATCGCATAGTTGTCCTGAGTAAGCCTTATAAACCAGTGGACTTGTCAGATGAGTGATGAATCAGCGGTAATGTTGACAAATGTACGGCCATGCACATTGAAACACAACAGAAATTCTGACTACGAGATAGCAGACCAGCAAATCACTGAATTGCACCATTACTGAGACCTTGCAATATTACTCAACAGAGATCTCAAGTGGAAGCTAGGTACAAGAAGTCAATAGAGCCCTTGTCGAGAGTTAGAAATTTACGCTACAACTTCAGGGACGTCGGGCTTCTGTTCAATATTTCCGTCGTAAGGTCCCACATGAAATTTGCAGAACAATTTTTGGTCTCTTCACCTCATGGTGTATGTATATCAAGGCAGCTCATAGCTACCATATTAAGACACATCAAAGCTGTCGTAACTAAGGTAAAATTTAAGTGTGAAATCGTACGGTGGAGGCGCGATTGGTTTTAGTATGTAGTTACAAGCAACTCCACCTTCTTCGCCGTTAAGGCAACAGCTAATCGCTATGGTCACCTGTTATTGCTTCTTACTATCCGGCTCTTGTAGACAAAAACTCCGAGATGGCGAGTTTTTTTGGCAAAAACCTTGAACCTATTTTGATTTGATTTGGGTCTCATCTTTACAGGAGTCTTTACGGAAGTCATCGCATGCTTCCCCGTTGGGCATTCACCCTAAATTTGTCATCTGAGGCTTCTTTTTTTTCTTATATCACATCCTGATTGCCTTCGATTTGCTGATACACTTTATTAAAACGGTCACATCTGCTCGCATGACTCCGCTGTAAATCGAGACAAAACTGCGACCATTAACCGCTGTAGTCAAGCAGTATTGTTATTTCCCTGGACAAATTAGTGTTCACGGGACCTGGGTCGCGCTTTAAGAGGGAGCTCACATAGACTCGCGTTAGGACTCCGATGGAGATGAACCCTTTAATCTAATTTAAGCTAATCACGCAACGTAGAATTTAACCAGCCTGGATTCTCGAGCGCTTTCACTTTGATCAAATTTTGTACCAAATAAATATGGAAATTGTAAATCCAATACCGTAGAAACTTGTTAAAACTACCTCCATCTGATATAAATCAAGGCAATTTAAAAACGCTAGATGATGGTACTGAAAAATGAATTAATTGAGGAGGACGGTCAACGGCCAGACTATCCCCACAAACTCAACACGATTTGCATATTATAACCAAGTATAGTAGGCGCTCCTTCCTTCGGAGAATATTCTTTCATCTTCAATGAACATTTCTGCCAATCATTAGCTGAAACTTCAGCTTAATGTTTCTGGTCTCGTCAACGTCACCTTATTTAGGAGTTCGAGACGCTGACAATCCTGGCTTCTGTAACGGCCTCAAATTCTAATCGAAATGGATATCATTTGCTATTTAATATATTATAAAACAAATCTGTTCATGAGATGGAGCTGGATTTAGAATACACCACTTCGAGCTGATGTCAGGAAACGGCAAAAGTACCCTATCCAAGATAGCTACCTGCAAATGTGTGAAATTGTTGAGGTTGAGAGGTTGGTGAAATTGGGAGAGGGGGAAATGATTTAGAAGACGTGAGTGGCCGGAAGCGGGAGCCCCTGTGACATTTGGTGAAGACTCGGGTGGAAATGTTGACCTAATTTGGCTACTGCACAAGTTTGTCACGAACCCCAGCACCTAGTCGCAAAAAATCCAGTGTCCGACGACGGCAGAGGATTTCAAGCCAGTTATTGTTCCCTTAGAGATAGCTCAGAACGGCTGCAACTCCAGGGGAGATGCGCCCATTTATCTAAACCGAGTATGTTTTTAGCAAAGGGAATGAGCACTACAGCTATGCTGTAAATGATACCAGTGTAGGTGATTCGTTAAAAAAGGCGTACGGATTCACTCGAAGGAGGTGAGTAACTCTGGAAAATGTGCCTCTCCATGACTTTTGCTTTGCCTCCGACGGAAGAAGACTAACCTTCACAGTATTAGTCCTTGTACTTGACGGAATATCCAATTAGTCCATCATACTAGACGGAACATCCATTATATTGTTTGTGCTTGAACAAGCAAATTTTCAGCTTCTCTTTGTAAAATTTTAAAAATAACCACACTCTACCACTCATTGATCATCGTCGAATACTCCGACTCCGCAAGGTATACGTGGATAAGGAACTTGAACTACCACGTCTATAAAGCACATTGAATAACCCTTGACTTGGTAACGTAATTTGCACGGATGTCAGATTCCTGCCTTGAAGATTTAAGTCGACAGTTCAAATGTGGAAATGACACTGGCATGTGAGCGCAACTTGGACCACCTTCAATTTGTTTAGGCCTCATCTGATGGAAATGTAAGTGCAATTATCCTCCCAAGCCTAGGCAGGATCAGCCGCCGCAAACTTGGAATCAAGGGTAAGACCTCAACGATTCGCGTATTAGGAACATCTGGATGACTCGTCGGATTACCTCCTCAATGGCCCAACTGCTCACTCTACGTGGTAGCTCACTCTTGTCGTGATGATTCATCGACGGCTCACTCTTGTCGGGATGATTCATCGACGGCTCACTCTTGTCGGGATGATTCATCGACGGCTCATTCCTGTCGGGATGATTCATTGACGGCTCACTGTTTTTGGGATGATTCATCGACGGCTCATTCCTGTCGGAATGATTCATCGACGGCTCACTCTTGTCGTGATGATTCATCGACGGCTCACTCTTGTTGGGATGATTCATCGACGGGTCACTCTTGTCGTGATGATTCATCGACGGCTCACTGTTGTTGGGATGATTCATCGACGGCTCACTCCTGTCGGGATGATTCATCGACGGCTCACTCTTGTTGGGCTGATTCATCGACGGCTCACTCCTGTCGGGATGATTCATCGACGGGTCACTCATGTTGGGTTGATTCATCGACGGCTCACTCTTGTTGGGTTGATTCATCGACGGCTCACTCTTGTTGGGTTGATTCATCGACGGCTCACTCTTGTTGGGTTGATTCATCGACGGCTCACTCCTGTCGGGATGATTCATCGACGGCTCACTCTTGTTGGGTTGATTCATCGACGGCTCACTTGTTATAACAGTCGTCATTTCGCTTCATTTCTTCCCTAGATCATGCTGTCCTTCCATTTCTTCGTCTGCTGTCGTGGAAGGGACCACTCTCGATTGATTAATGGCTGCACCTGTCGCTCAAGGTCTGTGCCTCTCTGGCAGTTGCCGTGGGCCGCTAGGAGAAAGTTTGTGTTTCCTGATTCACACTTTAGCGTATTTTAAAGGATAAGGGAATATATTTCTCGCGTAAACACACTTCAGGCCACTAAAACTAAAGACGGGCTATCTTGTGATACTTCCCTTATTATGAAAATGAACACTAGTGCGTAGATATTTAACCCCAAATTCATGAGGGTACTTACGATGGCATTCATCTATCAAACATTTAACCGTTCCACAGCCGTACCGTAAATTTATTTGGTGTTAGAAGATAGTGACTAGGTCCGGTGTATTGATCACCCCGTTCATACGAATTTATAGGCTTGTACAAT
>SDVV010001534.1:0-25410 GCA_016164225.1 Gammarus roeselii
CCCTGCAGCATTTGTAACTTTTCCAGTGAATGTAGAAAATCATGAAGCATCAGTATGTTGTGTGTGATGGGTACGTAGTAGCTATGGGAGAGGAGTGGTACAGGGTGTACAGATCAGATTTTCGAAGTGAGGTAAGTCTGTTACAAGTACCTTGCAGAGGAAAAATGTGTTCTGACCCTTCATGGATCTGAAAATTGCCGATGATGTATTACACCAGAAGGCATTGTGGGATTCATTGCGTTTCTATGAATTGGGCAGTCATTTCTTGAAAGCATTGTGGAGTTTCTATTATGACAGCAAAGCATATATCCGAGCATGGTGCAATACAAGTGCTCGGAAAGGTGAACCGAGACGTGGTGACGTTATTCATGCGTGGCTGTTCAATTTCTAGTGTTGCACATAGCTTACATAGATGGAGTGATCAGGAAGGTAAGCGCGAGTGTATTGATAGTTTTACATTGATTACATGATGGAGTGATAAGAAAGATAAGTGCGCGTGCATTGCTTTACATTGATCACATAAATGTAGGGATCAGAAAGGTAGGCGCGAGTGTATTGATAGTTTTACATTGATTACATGATGGAGTGATAAGGAAGATAAGTGCGCGTGCATTGCTTTACATTGATCCCATAAATGTAGGGATCAGGAAGGTAGGCGCGAGTGTATTTATAGTTTTCCGCACATAGATGAAGTGATCAGGAAGATTTACGCGGGTGTATTGAAAGTTTACATTGATTACATAGATGGAGTGAACAGGAAGATAAGCGCGGGTGTATTGATAGTTTTACATTGATTACATAGATGGAGTGAACAGGAAAGTGAGCGCGAGTGTATTGATTCGAGGTTTAGAGTTGTGTGAGCAAATGGGTGGAGTTGGCAGTTGTAGCTGCTGTTTGCGAATGATGCGGCACTGGTAGCAGACTTGGAAAAGTTGTGTAGGCTAGTGTCGGAGTTTGGTAGAGCGTCTCAGATTAGGAAGCTTCGAGGTAATGTGGGTAAAAGTTGATTAATGAGATGTTCGAGGAGGGATGATGTGAGTGGAATCAGTGGAGGTTAGCATAAAAGAAAGGGTTGGTTGAATGGAATTCCGTGTTTAAAATACCTGTACTCTCATGTGGGAAAACGGGACTAATGGAAACGGACGTGAAATCTGAGCAAAGAAACTGTGTCAAGTGTTGGATGCATCTAAGAGTGCTGTGATCTGTAGGACCTTGGAATGAAAGCAAAAGAAGGTTGTATGAGGGGGGTTGGTCTCAAATGTGCTCTGAAAGGCTGAGACGGGAGGAGCGAAAGCGGGAGAGAGAAGGTAAAATTCGAGTGTTTTTAACATGAAATGTTTGCCGGGCATAACGAATGTGACGCTGAGGCAAAGATTGAATGTTGGCGAGGCATAACGTGTGTGACGCTGAGGGAAAGATTGGTTGGCGAGGCATAACGGCTGTGACGCTGAAGGAAAGATTGAATGTTGGCGAGGCATAACGGGTGTGACGCTGAAGGAATGATTGAATGTTGGCGAGGCATAACGGGTGTGACGCTGAGGGAAAAATTGAATGTTGGCTAGGCATAACGGATGTGACGCTGCAGGATAGATTGAATGTTGGCGAGGCATAAAGGGTGTGACGCTGAGGGAAAGATTGAATGTTGGCGAGGCATAACGTGTGTGGCGCTGAGGGAAAGATTGAATGTTGGCGAGGCATAACGGATGTGACGCTGAGGGAAAGATTGAATGTTGGCGAGGCATAAAGGGTGTGACGCTGAGGTAAAGTTTGAATGTTGGCGAGGCATAACGTGTGTGACGCTGAGGGAAAGTTTGAATGTTGGCGAGGCATAACGGGTTTGACGATGAGGGAAAGTTTGAATGTTGGCGAGGCATAATGGGTGTGACGATGAGGAAAGTATGAAATAATTATGTTCGAATTAGAACGGGGATGGGGAGGAAGTCGAAGTCGAGTAGATCACGTCTTCTTAAGAGTTTTGGACACATGGTGAGGATGGATGGTGGGAGATTGATGGAAGAGTGATGAAAGTGGCGGTGACTGGGCGAGGCAAGGTTGACGATCGAAGATTGGGTTTGTGGATGGTGTGGAGGAGAGAAAACAATGTGGAGGTAGCAACAGAGCGTGCAGTGGATGCGCGTGAGTGGAGAGTGTTTGTAAATGGATGAGTTTGACGGGACCCTGTTGCACTTTCCTCGCTTTTGGCATATCGTTGCGAATTATGACGCAGCAAGGGTAAACCGGTGTAAGCTATCGGCCCCCTGCTGCAATGACTTGTCTCGGACCTCACCCTGGACCAGATATGTGTGTTGCGACAACTGAACGGACCCTTTAGCGCTAAAGGGCACAGTTTTGGTACATTTGCGATTGCATTAAAGAAGTGAAAAGTGCATCTTGCTGTCTGCCACCCCCTTTTATTGAATTCGCTTAAATATCTAATGTTATTGAAAGCCTCATTAGGCATCCGATTTGTGCCAGCGATTTCCTTGTCACCGATTACCATTTCGAAGGCTGCTGCTAATCTTTGTCTGAATACCACGTGCATCATCTCTCTTGCAGGTTCTGCTCCACGCTGCTTCCTCCTCCCTGAGACATCACAAGGATAGACAAGCAGACTCAGCAGGTGCCTCCTCCTCTTCATCTTCCTCCTCCAGTAGTAGCCACATCACCTTTAAAGATAAGCAGCATTCGAAGTCCTTGCATCCGACCCGTCTCAAGAGTTCCGGCGGCCCCTTGAAGGAGGCCTCGGCCGCTGCGACGTCACACACCTCTGACTTGGACGACTCATTTGGTAAACTAGAGGACGAGGATGATGAAGAAGGCGCTAGGATTCTCGACGAAGACCACGAAGTGGATGATGATTTTCTTTTTTCCGATGCCGATGCAGGAGAGAGTAGAAGACGTATCTGCGGCTCGGAAGGAGATTACGAAGATGCTGGTGATAGTTGTGGTGGAGCATCTGAGTCTCTTGCTGATTCCACCAACCCGGCAACGGCTGACGAGTCTGCCTTTCACTGTGATAGCAACACTAATCTTAATGGTGTTGTCGTTGGCAAGAGAAAAAACAGTAGTGGCAGTGATGCCACCGCTACTATTACTGCTTCTGCAAGCAGTAGAAGTGGTCATAGTGTAATTAGTAGTGGTGGTAGCAATAGTCATAGCAATAATCCAGTTTTGGTGTCATCTTCAAGTGACTCTTTGAGTGATCCAGTCGCTAGCAGCAGTAGTAATGCCAGCGCTCGGACCAATAATGATTTTGCTAGAGAAACCAGTATGGGTAGTGGTCATCATGCTCTTTCTCTACCCGATGTACTACAGAACACAATATCGGGAATCGCATCCCACAGCGGCATCAGTGATAGAGCAGGCGGAGTCGACGCTGTCGGTGCCTCTAACAATAGCGCAGGCCCCTGCGATGTGTCCTCTTCAATGGACGACTATTGTGCTTTCCCATCGCCCATGAGAAATCAGTCGGGACCTTCTGCGTCGAGCAGCACTCCTTCTGCATCTATGGCGGTGGGAGGTGTAAACCTGCTGGATATCATGAAGGAGACCAAGACCTCAAACGTCAACGTACTGGTCACGGAGAACCTGCAGAACAATGAACTCCTTTACGACTCAGAGAAGTATGCCAAGGGCGACAAAGTCAAGTTAAAGGACACTCTTGATAATCTCAATCGAGACGGAATGGGAACAGTTGGCGGTAATGGATCCTTGAAGCGCGTCAAGGAGTCGAACATTTACAAGAACAAGAACAAATGTTCAACTTCGTCCGTGCTCGAAGACTACCCCAACGGAAAGACGAAACGGAACAATAAGTTGTTCGTGGGAGGCGACTCCAGCAGGGCTGTGGAAGGAGGTATTGTGAATGCCTTTGAACTGGAGGAGGAAGGGGATCAGTCTGAGCAGGTGGTCAAGAAAAGAATACGCTTGGACGAGAAGAACATGCAGCACGAGTTAGAGCGTTCCCAACAGCAGCAACAAGAGCTTTCCATTGCCAGAGGAACGACAGTCACCGCCGCGGCTTGTGACGGATCATCTCCAAGAGATAACGAATGCGTCTCTAACATTTCTAGGCTCTCATCCTCCTCTGCGGGAACTGAAGGCGACGCTATAGCTGTGGCTGGTGCCAGCAAGACTGATGGTGTCCTTTGCCGAGGAACGAAGAGCAGCGAAAAGAAAGTGGCCAATACAGTGGCTGGGTCCGGCGCAGACAATCGAACTCGGGCGGAAAAGAACGCTGAGCGAGACTTGCTCCTTGCTCAGGAAAGTTGGAACAGCTTCGTGGGGGACGGCGAAGGAGCGCTCCTTATGGACACCCTGTACGGACAGTTTAAGAGTTGCCTCGTGTGTGGGGTATGCGGCCACAGTTCCGTCAAGTTTGACCCATTCGGGACGCTGTCTGTGCCCTTGCCTCATGCCAACGAGACCCAGGTGGTCGTGACTTACATCAGCAGCGACAGCACGCCCGCCCTCAAGTGTCTGGTGACGCTTTGCAAGATCTCAGACGTCAAGGATCTCAAAACTGCTCTGGTACAGCTTCTTACCCTGGACTACCAGCGGCAACTCGCCTCTCACAGTCCACTCGGCAGCAAATCAGCAAAGACGTGCGGGTCGGCCTCGCCCAAAACGCCGGCGTCACTTGAAGATAGACACCTGTCCGCTGTATCCACCGAGGCTAGTAAAACCTGCAATGCTTCATCGCTTTTTGGTGATGAAAAAGCGGGGAGTTCTGATGACGTGTCGTTGGGTAACGCCTCCAATCTTGACGTTTGCAACATGTCCACGGATAGCGGGGTGGGAGTAGACGACTCCAAATTCGAGTCCCGGATGGACACAGATGAAATCCCTCTGGATGCAAGTTATGTCGACTTCTGGAACACGAGTAGTAATGGTTCTTCTCCCAGTAACAAAAGAGAACCTTTGACTAAAAACACCAATGTAACTGAGGAGGAGAAACTCTCCTATGTTGTTACTGGTAGCAAGAACAGCGTCTTGAAGGGCAAACGGAAAAGATCTGTCCTCAGGAAGCCGCCTGATGTGGAACACATCGTCATTGCTGAGGTGCTGGACAACCACGTTGCTAAGATACTGGTCAGTACATGAGAAAGCAGCTATATTGTTAATAATTACTCGTGCAATATATTCGCGTGATGGTGATATTGAATCTAATCGAGATTTCGTATGTATGTACGTATCCACCCTTTACTAATATAATGTTTGAGAAGCGGGGTCGGAATGAATATGCTTGGAGAAATGTGTTGTTGGTGAGGCCACATACAGCTGTGGAGAAATGTGTTGTTGGTGAGGCCACATACAGCTGTGGAGAAATGTGTTGTTGGTGAGGCCACCCACAGCTGGGGGTTAGGTGGCAGCTACGGTGGGATCCGCTAAAATAGATAAGCTCAAAATAAGTAACTACCGGTACCTCTTTTTAAATTACGAGTAGCTACCCGCAAAACATTTGAAACCCGTTCTGAATTAGTAGCTGTTCAATTTACAAATTGCGAAAATTCTCTACCGTCCTATCGATGATTAAAGATACTAATTATGTGAAGTTTCGAGGGTTACTTGCTTGCTTTTAGTGTGTAAAGCTACATGCGCTAGGGCCATTTCACCCGCAGTGGAATGGAACATCCAACATCATATTTGTGTGAACTCTATCAAATGTCTTGTCTTCCATTCATTAAACCACAGAGGTGCTCACAAACTGCAACGTTCCTGGCTCGTACAGATCAGAACAGAGGCAAGAATATATTTTGTTGCGGATTTTTTTTCCGTGGTTAGGGAAAGTCAGAGAGTTGAGTTCTGTCATGTTTATTTATAATAAAAGTTCAATTTAGTCAATCATGTGACTTTGTGTGGCTACTGCAGAGGTTTTTACCCCGTAACTTGAATAATACGAATACGTACGAGACTCGCAGGTTTGTTGTACATCACGGTGAATGGTTGGTCAAAATTATTGCCATAGAGTTGGCATAGCGCTTCTGTTTTTCATTCGAATGAATCTTGATGAGGAAACATCACAAAGACGTATTTATGAAAGAATCTTGATAACATTAGTCAAAAGTAGTTTACAACAGATTTAAACCTTTGTGTCTTTCAACCTTAATCGGGAATTTCGAAACTTTTAAGTGTCCTTACCATCCCTGAGTTGTAGGTTTTAGACTAAACATGGCTGCTTGGGCCTAGTTGTCGTTTAGATACAAAATGACGTCTGATGCGCCCGGCGGCCGTCCTTCCCTACCTTGTGTAAGGAAGGACTACTTTACTCCGGCATTCATTCGAGCGCAGCTGCTTAACAGAGGCACTCGACCCACTAAGCTCCTGCTTACAGCATTTTCCCGCCTCACTTGACCCACAGGAACCTAGCACCTTTAGGAAAGGTAAGATTCAGTACGCGGCGGCCCATCTGGGCAGTGGACTAGTGACCCACTGCCTCTACAGAGCGACAGATGGATGTGCAATTGCGAAAACGTACTGAATATGTTGTCTCTGTGTGCCCTGCCTCGTCCCCGAAGGACATTATTTGTCGACGGACATTAATTGTCAAAGGACAAAATTTGTCAACCAACATTATTTGTTTGACAACAAAAATTGTCTAAGGACATTAATTGTCAAAGGACATTAATTGTCAAAGGACATTATTTGTCAAAGGACATTGATTGTCAAAGGACATTAATTGTCAAAGATCATTATTTGTCAAAGGTCATTAATTGTCAAAGGTCATTAATTGTCAAAGGTCATTAATTGTCAAAGGTCATTGATTGTCAAAGGTCATTAATTGTCAAAGGTCGTTATTTTTCAAAGGTCGTTATTTTTCAAAGGTCATTAGTTGTCAAAGGTCATTTAATTGTCAAAGGCCATTTAATTGTCAAAGGTCATTTATTGTCAAAGGTCATTTAATTGTCAAAGGTCATTTAATTGTCAGAGGATGCCATTTGTCGAAGGACGTCATTTGTCGAAGGACGTCATTTGTCGAAGGACGTCATTTGATGAAGGACGTCATTTGTTAAAGGACATCATTTGTTGAAGGACGTCATTTGTTGAAGGACGTCATTTGTCGAAGGACGTCATTTGTCGAAGGACGTCATTTGTCGAAGGACATTGATTGTCAAAGGACATTGATTGTTGAAGGACACCAATATATGTTGTCAAAGGGTATTTGTTGTTGAAAGACATCAAATGTTGAAGTGTTCAACACTTGTCACCATCGATGTTTGGTTTTGAAGTAAGCTGTCCGCGCTTGACACCGACATGCAGATGATTACGTGTCACATATACGTTCCTTCGGGAACTGTTCAATGCTTGGGTTTGAAATCCTGCTCATAAACAGTGGTTTCTGATCAACACTTCATTAGTCATATCCCCCCCTAGGCATCTGTTAGGTTCACGGGCCGCACGGAGTCACGGCCCAACCGGGTGGGTGAACACCCTTATTTCCCTTCAGACTCCCCTCTTCTTCACCCTTTACTATCTCTCCTTTTCTCTCCTATCCTGATTTGCTTGATTTTTTATTTACCTCATTTGCATCTTATGTTAAGTTCAAATTTCCTTAAACTTGTCTCAGACTTCTTCTTAACAACTCTCCTAATAGTCGCTGCACACAAACACACATACACACGCACGCACAAAACACACACACACACACTCAAACATTCACATATCGGTTCTAACTATTCTCCTTTCGGGTGGCAAATAACAGCCAAGTTGCGCTCTTTCTTTCATGCAACCTTTTTCTACTTCCTTTTTGTTTTTTTAATTCGTGCTGTTCTCATGCGTGAAATTCCCTACACCTAGTGTAGATCTCATGCATGGGATCCCCGTTTTCTGTCTCTTCTTCATCTTCCCCCTCAGCAGGTGTTGGAGCGCGTAGCCCGCACCTTAAAGACTACTGCGTATCCTTGGGGATCTGAAGCAGGGTAGGTAGTGTGTTATTCCTCCTTACTGCCATCCGGGGAGTGCTGAGACCATATGGTCTCAGCACCTTAGGAGTTCCTGTACCTCCTGTGGCACCCGTACATACCATAGACGTTCGCCGCGTAAAGGACTTTGACTTTGCGCTGTAGTAAACCTTAACTTGAACATTGAAAAAGAAGAAAAACAAAGACTAACTTGATGCAGCACTGTTAGCTGGTTTGACATTCGGCGCCAGAAGGACGATGACTCCAGCGCGCTAGAAAGCCTCGTCACTCTAATCATTAGTGATATGAGCATAGTCTACATCCTGACACTATCGGTATTTGGTTTTAAAGTAAGCTGTCCCCGTACAGCTCTTCACACCTACATGCAGATGATTATGCTCAAAATTTGACGTCCTCTTGGACTACGTCACTGTTTGCACGAGGAATCCAACGATACATAGTGTTTTCTGGTCAACACTTGATGTACATCAAGTCATATGTTCTTGGCAATAACGAAGACACCATCGGGGCTGGCCAATGAGGTTTGCTTGCCAGCACCAGAGGATCATGGGTCACTTATGATTTACCGTGGGACCACAGTCAGTGTTGATCAGCAAACCCAACGATATACAGTGGCTTCTCAGCGACATTGGATTCACTTCAGTCGTATGCATATAGTTGACCCAGCGTCTTTACGAACGCTAGCAATGCTTGGTACCAAAATCCAATGCAAACAGTGGTTTTGGGTCAACATTACAGGCCTCATTGCACAATAATTAAATACATTCTGCACATATTTGCATTTTTTTATGTCCCATATGAAAATTGTTGCTAACACCTATTATTTTCTCTCATGAACAAACATACATACATTATTTCGTGCTTTGAGGCGGTGATTGCGGGCGCATGTTTGGATCATAGCATCCCCTTTATACTTGAATCTCCATTGTTTCAGTAACGTTTCCGAAATAACCTCAGCGCCAGGCAAGTGATCGCGAGTCACAGGACAGCTCCTCGAACCCAGAGATCCCTCTGATGACCGCGTCACAGGCTCGCCTTGTGCCAAACGATGACCTACGTACCGAATGCCTATGGCTGTTTTGGAGGTCACGTATACCGGAAAGTTGGGTGCAACATATGCCTCGGCCATGAGAGCGCTTCCAGGCTGTCCTTCCTTTGAGTCGTTTAGGAACAGATATCGTGCAATGAGACAACCTCCTAATAACCTAATAAAAAATAAAATTCATGAGCGAGGCTTACACTTCATTTCCTCTCCGGTGGACCTGACGAACCCCACGGTTCGGCCCTCGTCCGGATGTCCACTCTTTTCCTGCCGCCGGGTACTTCTAAGAGGCTTCCAACCCAGCTTCTTGAAAGTGTATTTGCGGTCGAACAACCAGCAAATCGAGGGGTGACCATCCGAGATGACTGATTGGTAAATATGGAACATATACCAGATGCACTCCTGAAATTCCCAACGCAAGATTGATGACGCCCTGCCCACCAATTCGGCCCCAAAGAAGCTCGACTCATGATCGAACGCAACTATTCTCCTTTCGGGTGGCAAATAACAGCCAAGTTGAGCTCTTTCGTTCATACAACCTTTTTCTACGACTATTCCTTCTTCTTCTTTCCATTCTTGCTGTTCTCATGCGTGGAATTCCCTACACCTAGTGTAGATCTCATGCATGGGATCCCCGTTTTCTGTCTCTTATTCAACTTCCCCCTCAGCAGGTGTTGGAGCGCGTAGTCCGCACTTTAAGGACTACTGCGGATCCTTGGGGCTCTGAAGCAGAGTAGGTAGTGTGTTATTCTTCCTTACTGCCATCCGGGGAGCGCTGGGATCATATGGTCTCAGCACCTTAGGAGTTCCTGTACCGCCTGTGGGACCCGTACATACCATAGACGTTCGCCGCGTAAAGGACTTTGACTTTCCGCAGTAGTAAACCTTAACTTGAACATTGAAAAATAAGAAAAATGAAGATTAACTTGATGCAGCACTGTTTGCTGGTTTGACATTCTGCGCCAGAAGGGCAATGACTCCAGCGCGCTAGACAGCTTCGTCACTCTAGTCTAATCTTGGTCGAATGCGCACTTTGCGCTTACATCAGGCTTCCATGGAATCGGTTCACTGATGGAATTCGCTAATGCGCCGACCCTTCCCTCCAAAGGCTAATTTCGAGGCGAATGAGGTTAAGATAGCTTTTCCTTTCCAACACATTACTGTGCAGAAGTACGTGCGGAGGATCTCCAGCTCCGCGCTCAGGTCGCTCAGAACCTGCGCAGCTATATCCTCAGCGCATCACTGTTGGGTACTCATGCTTGCATCCGTGAATTCGTCTTAATAGATGGCACGCGAATTACCTCACAGTCACTGCATTGTTTGTTGTAGCACTCCACAGGCTCCATTCACTAATCGTTGTCGGGATCCCTGATCGAAGCGGCCCTGTGGCGAAACCAAATTCGCCTTTCAGACTCTGGAAAAGCTTGCTCTGGAGTCTGTTCGAGAAGCCCTTCTAGCTGATCGATTTTTCAACCTCAACTCTCCAATGCTTTCCAGGCGTTTGAAACCTTCCGAAACAGGACGGAGGTCCTCTCATTTATGGCCCCCCTTCACTTCAGTTTTCGTGGCCCCTGCACCACCGGTGGCACAGAAGCACCAGCAACCCCAGAAGGGGGTCGCGCGGGGTCCTTCGTGGCCAAAGCGCTCGACAAGCATCTCCCAACGATCGCCCTGAGTTCCAGCGCGGTACCATTGCAACCCCAAGGGAAGCGGGGGGGCTCCAGTACCTCACATACAGGTTCGGGGCCCTGCCCCTCCACTGCCCCAAGGGACCAGGCACGTAGAAAGAATGGTCAAGGGAAAGGAGGTCGGGGAAGCTTAGCAGCCAAACGACCCTCCTCCCCCCGCTCCAATTTCTCAGGTAAATATGGAAAGCGGGACCGCTCTCCTTCCCGTAAGTACTGACGCTCTTGCAGCGGCCCTCAGGAGTCGCTTAGCACACGAGAGTGAGGCCACGCCTTTGGTCAAACGCACCCTTTCTAAAAGCCTCTCTGGGACATGGGCGCCACGACCCTCTCTACTCGATAACACTGTTTCTCACCGACAACACGGGGACGTTCTCAAAACCCTCGTGTTAGACTTCCTGCGGAAAGACATAGTCAAGGCGGTGCCCAGGCAACCGGCTTGCGTGTCTTGCATCTTTGCGGTTTGCAAGGCCTCGGGAGGGGATCGCTTAGGGATCGACCTCTCCAGGCTCAACAAGCACATTGCGGTAACTACGTTCCGGATGTCCAATCCGCAAAGAATACGGGCCGTGCTGAAGCATCCTATCTGGTTCACTAGGTTGGACATCAAGGATACTTCCCCGCACGCCCCAATCCATTCCACTTTCTAAAAAGTACCTAGTCATCAAACTACGAGGCCAGCTGTACTTTTTCTCGGCCCTTCCAGTCGGCCTCAACTTGGGACCAAAAAGCTTTGCAACAGTCGCGAACGAGAAACTACTCCTTCGCTTACTCCACCAGCAAGGGTAAGACGCAGCCCTCTACATCGACGACTGGCTGTTACTGGGCACCGACAGCACATCAGTGCCGACTCAACACCCAGACAGCCAGCGGCCTTTCTTCTCAAGCAGGGTATCCATGTACACCTGGTGAAGTCTATTCCGGAACCTGTCCAGCAGATCGACTTCCTGGGAGTGCGCTCAATGGAGAGGTCGGATCCATCGTCCCGACCTCACAGCACATCGACCGCTGCAGGGACATGGCCGCAGATATAGTATCCCGTGGAACTCTCTCGCTTCAACAGCATCGGTTTCCTCGGCCTAATAAATTCCCTCACGCCCTACCTGCCTCATATGCGCCTCTTCTTCAACGAAATGGTTCTAGCAGCACGGTCCTTGCACTTATCCAGCAAGCCCAGCGTTCTCGACACTTGTTACCGCCTTGCAGTACAGCACTGAAGCATCGATTCCTAACTCCACTTCCACGTCCTGTGTTGGCTGCCTTTACCGGAGCACCGTGGACGGACGCATCGGACGAAGCGTGGGGGTCCATATGCTACAGCGACCAGCAGTTGTACGTCCGCTAGTCGCCATTGGAACGCAATCTTCATATCACGTCGAAGGAATTGCTGGTCATCGTACATGCGCTCATAGGCACCACTCTACAGTCGGCGTGTTGTCAGACAACATGGCGGCGGTAGCCATGGTGAATCACCGGGGCTCCAGCAAGGTCTCTGCGTTGCAGAAGTTTGGAGCACAGCTTCTAAAGATCCTCCAGTGCCGTCACCTCTTTCTCCTCGCGACCTACATTTCCGGATCGCAGAACGTCTGGGCCGATCAGCTCTCACGCCTCATACCAGTAGAAACGGAGTGGACGCTGACGCCTCAATGCTTCGCCAGCCTCTCTACCCTGCGCGGACCATGCAAATAGACCTCTTCGCACATCCGGGAAATTACAACCTTCCACTATTTGCAGCTTTGTTTCATCACCCACGAGCAGCTTTAGTGGATTCCCTCCAATGCGACTCTACCCAGTGGAGGGAAATATACCTGTTCCCTCCATACAACCTGATCCTCCAGGTGCTCCACAAGCTTGAGACGTTCCGCTATGGCGGCGTCCCCGTAGTGCCCGACAACCCCAACGTACTGTGGTGGCCTAAGTCGTCGCGTCCTTCCGCGAAATTTCGTTCGCCCTCGACGTGTCACAGCGCGTCGGAGGCAGGGAGGTTCCTCTAACATCGCGACCATTCTCGCGTTATTTCGTATTCAATTTTGAAAAACGGTGCTCACGATCAAGTACAATAGATCGCTTGCAGACACCCTAGTCAACACGCACAGGCAGTCCACACAACGCCGATATCAAAGCATCTGGACTCGTTTCCAAGCGTGACTGCTTGCCACGGAGGTGCTGCCCATCAACCAGACCACTCTCTTGACGTTCCTGCACTATGCCGGCAAGCAGGAGCAGCTCAATCTTTGTACAGTTTTGGTTAACAGGAATGCGCTTCATTTGCCTCTCTTTCATGGGTTTTGCGTCGCGACCCAAGAGGCACTATTTAAGAAACTGGCAAGGGCCCAGTTTCAGAGAACCTACCGCAAAGACGTTTCATTCCGCAGTGAAAGCGGAGCCGGTTCGCGACATGTTCGCCTCTCTTCGTTTCAAAACTCAGATGACGTCAGTATTGGCGCTCTTTCAGTAGACTCTGTTTCTCGTCGCTCTCACAACAGGAAACAGGGTCTGAGATTGCAGCCATGTCACACACGGGACTACATTTCTCCAAGAACCCTCCATGCGCTCTCATACTGACCGCTGACAACTCCCTCCACAAGAACCAGGCCCGCAACCGCAACGCCACCGCTTCTCACTATCGCCTCACTACTACCGGATGGTCGAGCACATGACCGGTGCCCCATGGTTGCACTCGAAGCCTAGGTAGTACGGTGTCCGTCGAACAATGACTTTGTTCGTCCATCATACCTCAGGCAAACCACAGTGTAAGCGGTTGGGTATTACATCTGATCCCATATCAATGATGCCATACCGAATGTTTTTCATAAAAAGCTCACGACGTCAGAAAAGTATACCGCATTTATCGCTTAGGCGCGTGGGGTCCCCCTTCCAAATATCATCTCCAAAGAGTTTTGGAAGTTGCCCCACGTGTTCATACACAAGTACCTTTGTACATTGGGAAAGCCGAATCAACCTTGTGTCTCATTAAGAACCAGGTAGATGGCCCTTGCCCCTCTCGCTTCAAAGGTTTGTGACGTTACGCTAGCTGATGTCAGAAACGTTGGTACACATTATAGGGTACGTGTATAGATTATCTTACCATATCGTTAGGAGGTACTCAACGCTACGGCTTTACGATAAGGATTACTTCAGATTACTCAGTATATATTTACTTTATCAGACTCAATGTACTGCAAGGTTACCAAATTAGTTATGGTACACACTTAGATACTTCCATATTTAGGATTCTACTGTCACTTCCTGTCTGTTCATCCACTCGCATACTAGAAGGCAGTATATAGGGATGTACATCATTACTATTTGGGTGCTCATACTCTAGCCCCGCATATTATTTGCCCGCTATGGGCTAGTATTTTGGCTGTGGTGGACACAGAGCAATACTTGTTTTGGCCTATACCTGCAGTCATTACCCCCATTTATGAAAATGGGTTGCAATTCCTTACACTACAAGCGCTTCTTTGGGAACACTCGGTTTAAGATGCGGCCGATCCATCCAGTTTCTGTGCTCTTCTGGCATAGGCCAGTTTGCGCTACATGATGGTATTTTCTATGCTAACACTGGCTCTTGCGAAATGAAAGAGAATATCACATATGTTTTCTCGATTTCTCAAAAAAGTTATTTCTCTGCAATGTAGTAAGAGCCATGGGGGTCCTCCTCCTCCTCCCCCTGCTATCTTGAAACGCAATAACGTTTCCTTACGGGAAACCGCTTTTACCAGTCTTGATGAATGCCGGAGTATGGTAGTCACTCCCTTACACAGGGTAGGGGAAGGGAAGGGGTTCAGCTGACGCCAGGCGCATCAGACGCCATTTTGTATCAAAACGACTACTAGGCCCAAGCAGCCATGTTAGTCTAAAACTTGAAACTCGGTATTGTCGGGAAACTTGAAAGTTTAGAAATTCCCGATTAAAGTTGAAAGACACAAAGGTCTAAATCTGTCGAAAACTACTTTCGACAAATGTTATCAAGATTCTCTCGTAAATTCGTCTCTGTAATGTTTCCTCTTCAAGATTCTCGAATAAAAAGCAGAAGCGCTATGCCAACATTATTGCTCTTACTACATTGTAGAGAAATAACTTTTTATCGAGAGAATTAAGATAACAAAAGTTATAATCTACACCTTCCAACAAGGTTGTTATACCAGAGTAATCCTATGAAGGCTGAAGGCTACTGCGATATCTTATCTTCAGTTAATATGCTCAATTGCACTGCTGATCAGACTACTAACATTCCAGAGTTGTACTTTTTTCTTTTAAGTTTCTTTGTTTACAAGTTTTCATGTGATCGCTTGCAATAATGTAAAGATTAATTAGAATTACTGACATATATGCTATTGGCCTTTGGTATTCAAGAAGCCATCGTTGCTGTCATCCGTCCATTCAATGTCTGCAATCGAAGGCCAAGGGTTTCACCAATTATTCAATAATCTTGACACTTCATCACTGAACGATTGACAGTTTAGCAGAAGTGGAAGGGGAACAAAGAATTGGGTGAAGGAAAAGAGCTAGTGAAAGTGAGAGAATTAAACGTGCAAGCAGCGCAGAGGAGATCTTGTGAGCGTTGAAGGAGGAGTGTGACATTGTGAGAGGGTCAGGCCTGGTGAATGTGGAAGGATAATGCGAGACGTTGAGAGAGCCGGTCACAGAAACCCAGGAGAGAATACGCTTGGAGAAATGTGTGGAGGCTGATATTGGAGGAAGGGTTGAAAGTGGTGGAACGAAGAAGTTGAAATGACGGTGGCGCAGACGAGAAGAGCTTTTGAAGGGTGGTTGCAGGCGAGGTCGGTGGTGGCCTATGGCAACTAAAGAGAGGAGAGAACGAGATGAAGCATGTGAGGAAAAGATGGACGCTGATTCTAGGTGAGGTAAGTGGTTGTTCGAGAAAATGACGAGAACCAGATGTTCTGCTAAAGGGTTGAGAGGATGACAGGAGAGGAGGAGATGAGGAAAGATATAGAAGGCCGGCTATTGTTGAAGATTGTTGATTTACGGTGGAGGTTGACTGAGTATTTTGAATTGTTGAATGCTGAAGATGTCAGAGATGCGGTCATTTTTGCTGTGGGTGGTGGTGCACGGATGTTGGTTTTTGGAGCAAGAATTGTTGCGGTCATTATCAATGAAGAGGTGCAGGAGTCGGTAGATTTGATGAAAGGGAAAGCCGCTTGTTAGGACGGAGTTGCAACCAAGTGCCGAAACTGAGGTGGTGAAACAACAGTCGATTGTTTGGTGTATCTACTTGAACTGTCTTTTGTGTCAGGCGTGGTGCTGATTGAGTGACGCAGTGTTTGCATTGTTTGGCTGCGAAAGGACAAAGGATTTTAAGATGTACATTATCACTCGAGGAGTATTCGTTTGCTTTGTGTGGTGGGTTAGTTTACGGAAACGTCCGGTGCGCCAGAAGGACAACGACTCTAGTGTAACATTAATCTTTGCCACTCTAATCAAGTCTAGTTCTACAGGAGAGTCATAATCAACAGGATTACAGACAGTGCCACCGGATGGTGTGGTTGGCAAGGAACCGTGTGGTTATAGGCTTGTATCCCAACAGTGCTCTGCGGGACTGAGACGTGGGGGGCGAGAGCGGAAGGGGGAAGAGATTGAATGTTTTCCAGTAGAAATCATTGATAAGCGTGGCTGAAATAACGCTGAGGTAAAGGATCAATAATGATGATGTTCCAATTAGAACGGGTATGATGAGGAAGTTGGAAGTAATTAAATTCACGAGTGTGCAGGTGGTTTGGACGCATGGTGAGGGTGGACGATGGGAAATAAGGGTGATGAATGCGAAGGTGTATAAGCGTAGGCCTATAAGAAGACCGAAGTTTGGGTGGATGGATGGCGTGAAGCAGGCTTTAGGTAGGTGAAACATCAGTCTACGGATGGGCGTGAGTGGAGAACATTCATAATGGATAAGTTTTTGACGTGGCTCTGATGCGCTTTCCCGCCCTTGTCGTCTCGTTCAGTAACGGGATTGACGTGGGTGATTCAGGGCCCGACAATTACGATACAGCAGGGGTAAACCAGTGGAAGCTATCTGGCCCTGCTCTGACACTGATCTCGTACCTCACTCCTGATTCAAAGGGATTGTTGCGGGGTCCTAGCCGCAGCCTCTCGCGGGTCCGGCCACGATCGTTTGTTTTATATTATAATTTGTTTCACAATAATCCTTCTATTATGGATACACTATGTCTCGAATTTAAATTCATTAGTGTCTGCAGTGCCTCGCGTCAACGGTTTATTCTAAAAAAATCTAAATCGAGATGTGAACATTGTAATTTTCTTCATTTATTAAATTACAGTGATAATTTAAATACTAGAGCTTCGTCTATAGCTATTTGAAGAACGGCATTCAAATCAAACATTCATCATAACTTCACCCAAGTTCCCACAAACAACAAGAATTATATTTAGACGATACTTCTAAATGCCAAGGGGTCACCAACGACGCGTTGACTCAGTCATTTTGTGGCTCAATTTGGAGACAAGCTGCACTTTCGGAGCTTTTCATTGTCTCTTTTCAAAATTATCATTGTTTTATAAATCATGCTCTGAATTTTGTTTTATTTGATCTTGTGCTAAGCACTTCATATTCAAAGGGAATGCCTAAAAATGCAGTTGATTTACCAGCAATTTATGCGTTTCATAGTTATGCTGTCCATTCTGATTTCATTATTTCTTATGCGCGTTTCAAGGAGGGATTTTTTTAAAGACGGGTCTCGCAGGTATCACCTGATAATCAAAAACTCACCTTGAAAGAACTTCTGGCCTCCACTATTATATGACTCATATTTTTTATGTGTTCTTAAATATTTGTTTTAATTTATTTCACTTGATCATCAAATGTGGATGGATAGAGCATGACTCCCATCTAGCATGCTGAAACGTTTATTGATGAATCAATCTTGATGATGACATGGACTATTTCAGAGCTAGTTAGCAAGGGATGAACTGACTGACAGAAGTGATAGCTAGTTAGCCAGGGATGAGCAGATTGACAGAAGAGGTAGCTAGTTAGCAAGAAATTAACAGACTGACAGAAGTGGTAGCTAGTTAGCAAGGGATGAACACATTGACAAAAGTGGTAGCTAGTTAGCAAGGGATGAACACATTGACAAAAGTGGTAGCTAGTTAGCAAGGGTTGCGAAAACGTACAGAATGGGAAGCTAGTTAGCAAATGATGAACAGACTGACAGAAGTGGTGGCTAGTTAGCAAGGGATGAACATACTGACAGAAGTGGTAGCTAGCCAGCAAGATATGAACTGACTGACCTAAGTGGTAGCTAGTAAGCTAGGGTTGCGACGACTGACAGAAGGGGAAGCTAGTTAGCAAATTATGAACAGACTGACAGAAGTGGTGGCTAGTTTGCAAGGGATGAACAAACTGACAGGAGTGGTAGCTATTTGGCAAGATATGAACTGACTGACAGAAGTGGTAGCTAGTTAGCAAGGGATGAACAGATTGTCAGAAGTGGTAGTGTAGATTTATGTTTGGGAACTTGTATTGAACCATGCATGACGATTTGCCAATATTCATCACATACATTAGGCCGCCCAAGGTCTGGGAAAGTCAGGAAATTGATATCAGTTTTTCTGTACAAACCCTGCCTCCATACAATCCCTAATCCTACCAATGAACGCAGTAATACTATTATATATATCCTGCCTCCATACAATCCCTATGCCTGCCTATGAACGCTGTAATACTAAATGTGAGTATATTATGTTGTTGTTATACGATAGTTCTCTCTTTGCCATGGCAGGAAGACAGCTACCTCACGAAATACGTGGACCAACTCAACAGGTCCGTCTATGCATTCCATCTGCCCCCCACCCCCCTTCCGGCCAAGAGTCCCCCCGCGGCAGCTAAGCCCACCGCATCTATTTCTCCCATACCTGACGTCGTGCCTAGTGTTGATAAGGTCAGTTTAACGCACAACATGCTATTGATGGGGCTGACTGATGCACTTATGATGTTGTTTAGGTCAATCTAACATGCATAGGTCAATTGCTTGTTAAGTCGGTGACCAGTTTAGGTCAGTTTAGTATGGTGCATGATATCGAAGGTTCAACTCGATTGGGGCTCATATTAGGGATCAGTGCAGATCGCCTACAAACATTCGTGTTTTGGTTCGTACGCTTTTTTTAAACCCTACTATGTTGTAAAAATAAAAGCGAGGGTGTAAGTCTGATACTAATGATGAATAGCAAACATTCATTAGTTGTCCTAGGCTACTTCAGTCATTTCCCTTTCACTTATGTACTTCAAGAATCCTGACGTTGATTACATACCGAACCGAATTACGTTTGTCGTTCAATAATAATTTCTGTATTCGGTCTTTGGTAAAGACTGTACCTAACTGTTAGTTTGATCTTTCAGATGGGAAGCCGTAATAGGTCCAACCTGACCCTGTTCGAAGGGATTTATAACCTGGAAAACACCCCCACGACGACTGACCCTCCCTCCTCTTCCACCACCACAACCTTTTGCGACACCAACCCCACTAAAGGCGACGAAGCCTCCACACTGCTGGACACTTCCAAGCGCTGCCTCAAGGGCGGCAGCAAAATTTGTGGCACCACCCGCTTTGGGGAGTATGCAAGCGCGGCTGCAGCGGTGGCCGCGGGTAGTGGCAGCAGCTTCCACGGTGGTGGCATCGACGGTGGCAACGCAAGTTGCAGCTACCCCTCCTCTAACAGCGTGGTGAAGCCGCTCACACTCGAGCAGGTTACTGCCCTCAGCGGCGGCGGTGAGGGCTCCACCTCAGCGGGCGGTGGGGGTGTTAATGGGGGTGCAGCGGGAGGCAGCACACCAAACATGAGCGCGTCCACCAGCGGTATTTCCAGTTTGGGGCTGCCGTCCAGATCTTCCTCCTCCTACTCGTCCATGAATCCCACGGTGGAAGGAATGCCGTCGTCGTCGGATGGTCGCAGAGGAGGTATCTCTGCTATTGGGAACGCCGCTCCTTACGATGTTCCACGAAGACCCGAATTTTACGATGACGGTGAGGTATCTGGGAATGGAGGGTCCGGAGCAGGTGGTGACCAGAGCGAATGGAAGACGTGTAACATTTGCCTCGAGGAGATGTGTCAAACGGAGCTGAAAAGCCATGGATTGTGCTATGACTGCCTCCTCTGTGAGAACTGCCTCGATGTGAGTAAACGGACTCGTTTGGCAAAGGAAAAAGAGGTCTTATGGGTGACGAACTCTGATAAATATCTTTCTATTATATAAGACCAGTTCTTAATTTGCTACATTCATAGATGAACAGCTCAATGCAATAGTACAATTTCGTTGCACTTTTCTATCTACTTAATCGCCAAAAATCTCGATGGCAAACGCTCTCCTGACCTTATCCTCCCCGTAATATATTATGCCAACTCTGCTCTTATAACATTCTCTCTCACCGGTCGGTCCAGATGTCCTGCAAGCACCACGGTGGTGACACCCTGCCATGCCCTGTGTGTCAGGTCACTCTCACTCGGGCCGCACTGATACCTGTGGCCAAAAGGCAAACACGGAAACCTAAACCCAGGCAAGTTACGGTCATTGCTGTCGTGCCAGTTTGTGGGTGGTCTTTCCTACATTAGTTCATTTTTTGTAGTTTTCCTATATGGTTTGGTTCATTTTTTGTAGTTTCCCTATAGCATTAGTTCATTTTGCATATAGTTTCCCTATGTCTCTATCCAATACATCGAACAAACGCGGCGGAAAGGCACCTTGTGGATGCCAGCTTGAAATGTCTTCAAGCATCCGACACATCAGATCTTTACTCAGTTGCGCTAATGACCCTCATCACTCTAATATCATCTTGCATTCAGAAACAAACAATGGAGAATGCGTGCGGCGCTACTCTGAGAACTTTTAATCAGTAGCGCTGGTTAATCTGATCACTCTAATCTAATCCGTTCGGCGCTCAAAGGACCTTGACTTTGCCGCGCTAGTAACCTTGTTCACTTTTTTCTAACCTAAAATCCATGAACTGTGTAAAAATTACGTGGCCGCTATAAGTGTCTTCACTCTTACCCTGTAGTGTTAGTAACAGTGGCCACTCTAATGTTACCTTGTTTCTAACACCTTATTTTCCTTTTCCAGACTGCTGCGCGTTTGCGTGGTGTTCCGTCTCGATGCTGACAGTCGGGATAACAACAAGCGACACAGCAGTCTGCTGGGTCACCCACGCCTCGTGAGCCTTCCGTCTCGCCTCCCCCTCACCGCCCTTCACGACGCTCTCAGGCACACTCTGCCTCCCAACGCGCTTTACACACTGCTGCTCGTCGACGGCAGAGTCAGTGGGGGCTGAGGGAGCAACTATTTGGAACAGTTTATTAAAACACCTATTGGCATCAGGAGGGCCTTGTGTTAGAAAAGGGTATCTCTAGGGCTGCGGGTTGAGAATCAAGTGGCTACTACTACTAATACATCAATAGGGGTTGAGGAATTCGTGCGCTGAGAACTTTGAGCTCTCTTCCAGTTGACGGTTTGGTTGATGGAAGTGTTAGTTTACTTAGTAGATCGCTGAGCCGTAAGTTGAACTAAAGGCTAGGTTAGATAGCATTGTTGAACCTATTATCAGACTGTGCAGAGCTCATTATAAATGTCCGACCACAGTTTCAGCCAGAGTGTTGCGCTCTTTTCTTCCTGCAACATTCTTCTCCGACTCTCCTCCTCATGGCGCTGTTCACATCTCGAAGGGGCAATTGGTATGAATCACTTGCTAAACTAGTGCAAAGCACTTGCGGCGATCTGTCTTTCGCGCTACAAAGCTTACTCACTGAACCAATTTATACGAAAAACCTAATTACTTTCGCTAAACTTACCGGCCTGTACGAAGCAGTCCAATTATTAAATAGAAGTACTACCAGGCCCACAAATTGCCACAATGCACTTCGGTATCAAAGAGCACAAAAACAATGACCTATTCAGATAGCTACTTATTAATTCTTCATTTGCGTTTTCAAGAAAAAACAGTATTCCGTATGCACGAGCACGCATTCATACCACTATTACAACTTGCGAATCTATCAAAATTGATTAAATTCACGTCCTACGGGATAACGCACCAAGGCTCACGTCAGAGCGCCTGTCGAAATGAGCCCTTTATAACATCCTAATATTATTTTTCCTGCTATGGCTCGTCAGGGCTACAACTGTTCGCGGTGCCTGTTCATGTCCCACTGTCGAGGCTGCGAGGTCACCAACGTCAACAATAAGAACGCCTCTTCCTCCTCATCCTCCAATGCTGGGGGAGGGGCGACGGGGGCAGGGGAGGTGGTAGTGAACCTCCAGGCAGGAGATACTGTGTGTGTGCGCTTCACTCGACTCACGGCAGTGCAGAGAAACTTCCTCACACAGGTGAGTGGCAGCCAAAATCCTCTGGATCGATTGCGACTCTCTCTTCAGCATATATCGCCAGTAGTCTCTTGTGTTCCATCGCGTTGATGGATTCTCCTTTGACGTGTAATAGACTTACCAGAATGCCTCACTCGAAGTCAGGATGTCTCGAACCTACACCTTACAGCTTCCCATGGAAGTCAATTGAGGGTGAGGCCGATACGCTGCCCACTCGGCCGGCGATCTGAGCCAAAATAGCTTTTTGTGGTATGTTTTAGGCTATCCATCGTTTTTTGAGCCAGTGCTTGAAGCAAATCCTTTCCTTACGATTTTCATTCATCCAGGGCCATGTGAAGAATATTCTTTTAAACTTACTCTAGGACAGGAAGAACAAACTTGAATCCGTTCATGTTCCCGAGATATCTGAACACTATTCTTAGTTTTCTTCGTATCTTTTTGACAGCATCGTAATTACTGTTTCCTTGTTTCAGACTCGAGAGCACGGGAGCCTTGCCCTGCGGCGTCAGGACAAGCCGCTCACCCTCTATGACTGCCTCAGGGCCTTTACGAGGAGGTGGGTCGAGTGACAGGTGTTGGAGTAGGCGGGGCTGGGAGCAGCCAGAAGATCCTTGGAGTAACATATTGCACAAGAATGGCTTTCAAACCTCACACTAACAAGATCAGCACTCCAAGGAATAAATGGCAATACTATTCAAACAATTCATCAGACCCATTGCTTCTTACGCAGACACTGCCTGGTCCTGTGACTTTGCCATTCCCCGCAACACTGACTTCGGGTCAGAAGTGGGGTCCGGGATCTCTCAGCAGCAGAGCCCGATATCTTTCGCTGGTTTGCCCCAGCTGCATTGTAATTACCGTTCCCTCCCACACCCACAACCCGTTTCTTAGCGAGTAGCAAAGGGCGGGAACGTGCATCAGGTCCGTGTCCGAACTTGTCCATTCACAACCCACTCCACTTACGCCTTCCATTGAGCGCTCTTATGTTAAGTTCAAATTCCCTTGGACTTATCTTAAACTCCTTCTCAGAACTCCCCTAATAGTCGCTGTACAAACACACACAGACGCACACTCCTACACACACGTAACGGTCATAACTATTCTCTTTTCGGGTGTCTATCAGAAGCGAAGTTGCGCTCTTTCATGCAACTTTTTTCTACGACTCCCTTTTGCTTTTCATTCTTGCTGTTCTCATGAGTCATGCGTAAAATTCTCCACACCTAGTGTAGATCTAATGCATGGGATCCACGTTTTCTATCTTCCCCCTCAGCAGCTGTTTAGGCGCATAGCTCCCGGCACCCGGATACACACAGGTCGACCACCCTAGGACGGAGGGGTCGTAGTTAACATACGGATACAGACAGATCGACCACTCTAGGACGAAGTGGTCGTAGTTAACATATGGATACACACAGGTCGACCACCCTAGGACGGAGTGGTCGAAGTTAACATACGGATACAGACAGATCGACTACTCTAAGTTAACATACGGACACAGACAGATCGATAACCCTAGGACGGAGTGGTCGACGGTAAGGCGCATCTCACACTCCTCTCGTACACTAACACCCAAATAACTGAGTCCATTTGCGCTGAAGGGCACGGCGGGTGATCTTTACAGTAGTCTCTGGTCTACTATTACGCAGTAAAACGTTGTTTTAGCTACATAAGCAATTGGAGGACCTTTCATTTTGACCTGTGTGTTAGGAGTAGGTATATATCTTCTTTCTGGAAAATATCATGACCTACGTCCTGTCGACATTTAGCATTAAGTTATTAGATGTGAACCAGATCGAAATGTGGACCATTTCATTATTCGTATTAGCGATGGTTTCATAAGGATTTTTTTCCTACCAAATATACTGTTGCATCATCTGCTCAAAAGAGAGAGGACAACTTGTTGCTAGTTGTTTACAATGTCATTCATGTAGATGAGGAAGAGCCTTTGTCCAAGGATCAACCCTTGCGGTAGTCCTACACATGGCTTCCTGACATGATTGTCGATTCTATTTTACTAGGTGCTTTGTTAGGAGCACTAGTATTTTAGAGCTATCTTAAAAATAGAACAAAAGTATTCATTAGCATCGATTTCAAGAAAAATAGATATTGGAATTGAATCTGTGTGTGCACAACCTTCATTAAGATTTGAGCACGCTCACATATCCATGTGAAGTTGTATCAAAACTATCCTTTTCCCGAGAAGGAATGAAAATATATCTGTAGCAATACTGAGAATCTTCTATTTTCCGTCCACCTGGTGCGATGTACAAAGGCAGTCATTAGCTTGATAGTCTTAACTGACTTGGAGGTTATGGCGCATGTTCTTCATGTATTACACTGGTTATTCACTGTCAGGGCTTTGCCATAGCCGCTTGCAACTCTTCATGTTCCTCCCCTCTCCAGCGAGACCCTGGAGTGCGGTGAAAGCTGGTTCTGCCCGGAGTGCGAGTGCAAGCAGTCGGCCACTAAGACCGTGTCCGTGTGGCGCTGCCCACCATTCTTGATAATACATCTGGAGAGGTAAGGCGAGATTCAGGAGGTATTGTGTACGTTGTGTTAACGCGTTGAAACGCCCCTTTTCTTCCTCCTCCTGAGTTGACTCAGACGTTTATTTACGTAATAGCATAGCATCTAGCTTACAGAGCTCTGTCGTCACAATATCACACGTGAGGTGGATGGAAGATTATTAATTTTATTCATTTTATAGATCATCAACACTTTATTTTAGTATTTTTTCTTTCTTGGGCCAAAACATTCGTCATTTTCTTGCTGATATATTCAGCCTTGTAGCCGGGGCCTTAGAATCGTGCTACCGTATCCACCGCGTGTCGTAGAAGGCGACTAAAGGGGCGCCCTGTAGCCGGGAGTAGAATCGGCTACCGCAATCCCCAGCGTGTCGGAGACGACAAAACGGGGCGGAGCGAAGGGGCTAGGAATCCCGTTCTCTGTAAAAACCTCTCCTCGAAGATGGCAAGACGAGCGGGGGGAGGAGAGGCACACGCCTCTCCAAACCCTATTGTTAGGGTCGCTGAATGTGCGGGACTGTAGTACGAGTGATGTAAAGAGGAGGGAGATTGGCGAGATGTTTGTGAGGAGGGAGTTAGATGTGTTGGCGCTGAGTGAGACGAAGTTGAAAGGTAAGGGCGAATGTGAGTTTGGTGCTGTAAGTGGAAGAAAGTCTGGTGTGGAGGAAGGTAGGGCACGAGAAGGTGTGGTCTTGTTATTGAGTGATCGGTTGGCTAGTAGCGCTACCGAATGGAAGGTGTCCCCAAGATTGATGTGGGTGAAAGTTAAGTTAGGCGTAGAAAGATGGGCATTTGTGAGTGATTACGGACCTGGCAGCGAGAGGAGTGAGGAGGAGAGGGAGCAATTCTGGACTGACTTGAGTGAGTGTATTGAGAG
>SDVV010001535.1:0-25406 GCA_016164225.1 Gammarus roeselii
CCATACAGCAAAATCGGTGAAGAAATGGTGTGCCGATAATGGTGTTGAATTGCTTCCGTGGGCAGGAAATTCACCAGACATGAACCCCATTGAGAGTTTGTGGTGTCTGTTGAAGAATGAAATACATGAAGTCCCCATTACAACCAAAAAACAGCTTATTGAACGCCTCATAAAAGTTTGGTTCCATTCTGACAGAATCAAGGATTTGTGCATGACACTAATTCGTGGCATGCCTAAACGGGTACAAGCCCTTAAGTCTGCTAAAGGAGGGCAAACAGACTACTGAAATACTCGTTCTGCATAAATAATATGAAATAAATCATATATCAATACATAAATTGTGTTTATTTCACCTTTTTATGTAAAAATACCGAAAATCTCAAAAATCCATAATAATTTTTCCAGTACTGTATATGTTGAGAAATGCACAGTTTTGCACATTGGAAACCACAATATAATATCCGACCCTTGATCATAAGACAGTACCTGATTGAAGTGAAACATCAACTTCATCCTGGAACATGAAATACCAAGGATCTCAAATGTAAAAGCCTAGTGGAAGCTAGCTTTGTAAAATTCAATAGAGTTTTTAGCATTGCTTCTAGAATCGTTCACATCTGTACAGGAACAAGGACATTACGATTTTAGTGTTTACTACACTTGTAAGACAACTTTTAGAATTTCAAATCCAATTCTGCCGCCCCACCCCCCCTTAATGTGGAAAATCAATAAAAGGGAATGAATTCAACACCGAGTATCAAAATGATCCCGGAACTGGCATTCAAGGCAAACCCACAAGAACTAGATGAACTGAGGTTGATATCAGTGGAAATAAGACTGTTAAGTTGTCAGTTCTTAGGAACCTATAATTATCTGAATGGTTTTACTAAAGCTAGCTGTGAAGGGTTCTTCGATAGAGATTATAATCAAAAGAATAGAAACAACAGAAGAAAACTTCAGTTAAAACCATTCATAACCGCAATTGCAGAAAACTTTTTTAACAATCAAAATTTCAACCACCAGGATAAATTTACCACTTGCTGGGGTAAATTATAGCAACATTAACACTTTGATAACTAGATTGCTAAGCACAGGGAGTCCAGCCCATCGTCATTTTGGGTTGGACATCTGGAAACAGCTCTTCGGAAGGAGGCAACCTCTTCTGCCGCTGTTCAGCGGTTAGCAGTCATGAAACTGGGCTGCATATCAAGGCTGGACCAGTAGTACTGCAAACTTTATAATAAAATATTACCAGATTGCACTCTTTAACCCGTCTCAGGCCAACTTACTACACCATTCTATCTGGAACTTTGAGAAACCGCGTAGGGAAACAACATCATAACCCTCCGATCTGACTTACCGTGGTCATCTATGTCCTTCCTCATAAAATGATTATTTGCAAGGATTACAGTTCAAAACAAATGCAGACGGTAGACGAAATTCAACTCGTCAATCAAGAGAGCATTCATAAAGAACAATGACAAAAGAAATGTCCAATTGTTGTGTTTTGTCCGTTTTATTCGTAAAATATCGGTATATGCTGAATATCTGGATTTATTTAGTAAGTATTATGTATATAGTGATGACAGGCATCAATAACGAGCAAAGCCAGACCACGACGCACTATATGACCTTCAAATTTTGCCATAGTTGGATGTAAAAACTTTTTATAGTGATTCACAATTCAGGCTAAATACTGGGAACAGTGTCACAGGAGCAGTAACTAATTTTCTCTTCATCTCCCCCATCATCCCTCTACGACACTTTCTGCTCGGTCTCTTCAAAAAGTCCCTCCTCCAATACCCACTAATCTTCTCCATGGTCCGATAATTTCATTACCGTCGTCCGGAAAACGCAGGAGAAAAGTGTATCCTTAACTCGAGAAAGGAAGGGAATTAACAACCCAGAATACAAAATTGGAAGGAGGAGAGAAGCATTAAAGTGGCCATTACCTGGCTCTACAAGGGCCTTTCGGTGAGGATCTTTCGGGATGGGGAACAGTAAGACTGACCTGTGAGAGATGACCTCATTAAGAGAGATGAGCGCGGACAACATGGGGAATGAGTTTCATCAAGATTTGTTCTCGTTTGAATCACATTGAGTGATCATTTCATCAAACCAATTAACAGCTAAGCCCCTCAAATTGTTTCTACGTCTATCCGGCATGTTTGTGACACGAATAGTTTTATTCCACTTTCCATATTGCTGAACCAATGATCGCCACCAGCGGCCTATCATTGTGCGTGATCTGGTTGTGCGGCGTCCAATGATCGCCACCAGTGGCCTATCATTGTGCGTGATCTGGTTTTGCGGCGTCTAATGATCGCCACCAGCGGCCTATCGTTGTGCGTGATCTGGTTTTGCGGCGTCTAATGATTGCCACCAGCGGCCTATCATTGTGCGTGATCTGGTTTTGCGGCGCCCAATGATCGCCACCAGCGGCCTATCATTGTGCGTGATCTGGTTGTGCAGCGTTTTGTAGAAAAAATTATACGATATTCATCTGATTTGAATGAGCCAAATGAATGAATATAACGAGGATATATCCTTTCAATGTTGACGGTAGAATGGGAAAGGAGTTACGGGGAAGATTTTTTATATACGAGTTGAAATTTTGAAAATTACCAATCCAACTCAATTTATACCACTATACTGCCGAAAGTATATGAACGACTGTTTGCAATGAATTTTCATTCTTTATTGTGTATTTGTGTATCGATTATTGATTAGTAAGCGTTTCTTAAGGGTCTTGATAGATGTGACGACATCCTTCAAGAGGAGGGAAAATTAGCTGTAATTAGCTGTAACAGGCTATTCGTAAAGTGATTTTGGTTACTAGACTTTGTGACCAAAATACAGACATTGGTGAGCGGATTTAAATAGCAATTCAAAATCCTAGTCGCATAAATATTTAATATGTTTGATTTCTTAATTTCAATTACAATAATGTTTTCCGTTCAAAAACTTCGTAAAATAACATGAAGTACACTTATCGCCATTCACCCAAGTGTTATGTGCGTCGCAATATTTCCTCATAATTTGAAAACAATGTAACGAAAATCGTTGAAACTGTTCCAGAAAAACACAACGTTATTATATTATATTGTGATATTCGGGTATGCATGACGCTATGCAGGTATTGAAAATATTTCACATTTTTATATAAGAAAATATTAAAATTTTGGCGGTAATTTTAATATGGTATGCGAAAAACTCGGTGTTGTCGCCCTCTTCTCCGCTCCTGTTATTTTAGGACCGCATATAAGAGAATCGGTTTCATGAGGGGGGCCTAGAGGTTTTCTTTCCATGCCAATCTGTTGTGATGTTTCCTCGGATTCTTGCAGTGGAATTAATCATACTGATCAGAATTTTTTTCGCAAGGTGTCTTCCTCTTGAATTATGTGGGATAAATCCTTGTGATGGAGTAAAAATCCATTGAGGCAGTTGCTTCAGGGAAATTTGTCCATGCTTGACATACGCGTCGAATTCTTTTGTTGCATTAGACAAGAGTTGGCTTTAAATCAGCCAACTGTTGAGTTGTAGAAATCTCCTGATGGTGTTGTTAACGCGGGTGATGGAAATAAAAAACTAATGTGTCCAGTAGATCACGTCACACTCCCTGTTGGTTGAAGGGCTTGCAGTTTTATTACCTTCGATATATCTTACAGTTTAACTCAGTTTTTCATTTCAATATTTTCCAAACAAATATAATAATTAGTCTGGCTTTAAATTCAGCATGCCTATCAGTAAATATCCTCTGCGAAACCCGTGATCAAACATCATCCTCTGCTCCTCGTTAGCAACTTCCATTGTGCATCTTTTTTTAACCTCAATTATCCTCTCGTGTCGAACATATTAGTTCGTCTACAACCTCAGTTGCTCTGCTGCATATTTCATGTACGGTTTAATTGAAATCGAAACGTTTCATCGTCATCTGCCTTTGCTGATTCCTGCATAATGAATAACATCAAATGGATGGATCTCACTGACTTCATTATTGGCAATCTTTCGCAGTGGCCGTCAATCGGTGATATATGTTTCTACGGACGGGCTACTTACCATCGCACTCCGTATCGGTGTCGCTACATGGAAATAGCATGGAGTAAATGATGCCTTCCTCATTATGGAAACGCTCACGTAAATTATTCTCATTAGTGTGCAATAGCCATAGCTTTTCACTGCTTACATGTCTGTACGAATTTCTTATCAATATTCTAATTCCAATAGAGTGGCTTAATTAGGATAGTAGAATATTTTTTTGAAATATTTTATCTAACAATAAAAAACATTTTAAGACACCTACGAATGGACTGTAATGGAAAAATATACGATAAAATGAACATGTATGCAAGTGAATTGGAACATCAACTGTCGTTCCGTTCTTACCCATTGGCTGGAGCGGCGGGTGCACTGAACTGGGTACACTGCTTTGGAAGAAAATTGATATCCAGTGATGGTCCGATATCAGCAGCCACATCCGCAGTCGCGAAGGATCCAGAAATATTTTACCTCTGCCTCCACATCCGAATCCGCAATTTGTCCTCTGCTCACATCCGAAAGTATACGGCTGTAATGCGGGTGTGTAAGGAAACCAAACAAAGCTGCATTTCAATAACATTAACCATAATGTCGTGTTTCAAATGATTAATCATTGATATATTTACAAGGGGAATAATATAGAGAAAATGTCTTAGTTTTTCCAAACGCTTGGATAGATATTATCAATGAATATTGAATTATCTTGGAGGTAATTTAATTAATAACATGCAGAAATACTTGAATGTTGATTGACAGCGTCGAATCCTTTTTGACATGCGCATAATTTCATTCAAAAACAATCAACTCGCATTGAAATGTTCATAATTCCCCTCGCCTTGATGCGTTCAGTCTAACTAGATATTACGTTCATTTTTTTGCAGAACATTTGTAGGACAAATATACTTAAATTAGGTGTCAAAACTAAGAGTTTGCTGGGTAAAAACATCATGCAAATGAACAAATATTACTATTATGAGCATTACATAATCTTGGCATAAATCAAAAACATCCTTCATCACGCTCTCTCGTATTAACTTCCAACCCAATAGCTAACAGCTGATTAATCAAGCACAGTACTTCAGGCAATACCTCTTCGGGTGTATCGCCATAGGTGGCATCATCATCGTTCCAGACAAAGATCTCAGATTCAAAAGTTCGGACAACATCGTCAACATCCAGAGTGAACCGAGCCGGTCCAAATGGGTCAACTTACTAAACACCAGTGGAATATTACAACACTGCTTCACCGTTACATATTGGTGTTAATTGCAAACATGCTCGCCATAGCAGCCTGAGTTTGCCTCGAGCGCGGTTCAAAGCAGCTGTCAAGAAAGTATACTTTTTGACGTTCCTGAAAAGCAGTGCGCATGTCAAATATGAGAAGCAAACTTTCATACTTTCAACCCCTTAGATATGTCCTGGCTGCATGGGCAGCTTTCTCACATCCTCCGCTGGTTGAGAACCATAACTGTACACTATGTGGCGAAGCTCTTGGCGAGTGTAACAGACAATGTTTTGACACCCTTCGTAAAGCTGTTTCCAGCCGCTATCGGGCGTTTGACACAATATTTATTAATCAGAGCGCTAACAGTAGATTCGAAAAAGGTGGCAATTATGAAATTATGTTAGCCGCGACAACTTGCGGTCGCCCGCTACTTGGCTCCCGTCATAACAACGCCCTATGGTGACCAGGACGCAGACGCATCCAGCACACAGGCAGCTAGATGGAAATGAGTATATAGCTCTCTGGACTTCATTCTCAGAGGCAGTTGTAGGGCTAGCGCGCAAAGTCATCATCTGGGGAGCTGCAGAATCGCAACTGATCATCACTCGTGGGAGCTATAATTGATGGGAATTTGTCGTATCCTCATTCATTGGTGCTATGCCCAATGTTGAAGCAAGCTCGTGCAGCGCACCTCATACGCCGACATCGGCCAACTTGAGTTGAAACTCACCTCTTTAAATACAAGTCTGTTTGTCATCGACTCTGTCTATTCTGCTACTTGACCCACTCTAGTCTACGCGGGAGCTCGATCTAGGTGTGTCAGTCTTCATAAGCTCCTTCACATGTCGGCTAGAGTGTGGCCATCCGATTGGTCTTGTACACTGCTGGGTCGATGGGGTATGATCCTAGCCAGAGGGTTCCGTTGTTTGAAAGTCTCTATTCGTATGTTCTCAGACGTATTTGCCACTAGTATTATTGCCTCTTTTAGAATCTCAGCTAAGAATTTCATCCTGCAGCGGTATCTTGAGATGCAATTCCTAATATCTAGGAAAATAGACTCACGCTGCCTATCAGCCCTTACTGACGCCCTCGAAAATCATCGCAGAAACATATCGGAAAGGGAAGATTATCGCCCAGCACCCTTGGGAGACCCACGCAAGTGAGGTAGAGACAGCACTTCTATTTACCAATACACCAGTACTACATCGATTTTTTTCTGCCTCTGTTTTTATGCTAGACGGCGATAAGTGTCATCAACAAAAACTATAAAAGCAAGAACGCCAGCGGTGACTTACGCACGGCATCAACACCAAAAATGGGGATATAGCATGACATGCTTAACCAAAGGAGTACCTCAAGTCCTTATAGACAACAGCAAATCATATAAATCAATGTTCCCAAACATTGACAAATTTTGTACTCACGATAAAGATTAGTTCTGAACTCCAGCAATGATCAACTCTGCACCCTCAACACTGATCATTCATGCATACACAACCATTATCAGTCCTAAACCACAATAAACAGTTCTGCCCTCACAATATTGATCAGGCTTTGTTGAAGGAATTCTCACACAGTTTCATCAGTCAGCAGTAGGTAAAGGATTTTCCTGTTTAGGGCTGCACCAAATGTCAACACTAAACGACGTACAGGCAAGACAGCACGTCCTACGTAAATTTTAAATGAGTTGGAAGATATTTTGCTCTCTCGTCTGCTGCACTATTTAGCTCGGCAGGTCAACAAACGCAATAGCTTGTGCAAGTATTAATGGGATGTACAAGTATCAATGACTTGGGAAGTATCAATAACCTGTACAGGTACCAATGACCTAGTTTGTATCAGTGGCCTGTGCAAGAATCGATAACCTGTACAAGTACAAATTGATTGTGCAAGTGTCAACAGCCTGTGCAAGTAGCCAATCATCAGATATGTACCCACGACAATGAAGATAAGTTCTGCAATCACAATACGGATCCGTTCTGCACAGGTAACAATGATCTTTTCTGCACTCACAGTTGGACCATTTATTTACTCACAAAAAAGATAAGTTTAGCACTCATATAAGGATCAGCTCGTACTAACATTAAGAATCCGCACTGCACTCACAATATTGGTCAGTTCTGTTTTGCCAACAAAATCTTCCACTGAGAATTAATTTAATTCTTTAGATATGTTGTCCTTACAAATTTGTAAACACTTGTTGCTTTCCGGCGCGATGGTTCAGGAGCACAATCCACTCGTCTTCAGTGCATCGTAACCACCATATGTTGATGATGTAGTCTTCATGCATTGCTAACCAAAGTGTTCGTTTCCGTTTGACGGAAGCTTAGAGAAACGAGAGCCTAGCACTGCTCTATGTATTGAAGGGAGGCATAACTTCCTATTTTTCATTATTGGGAATGCGACGTAAGTAGAGTGGGAATGACAAATAACTTGCATTTTTTATCGGAGAAGTAATTTATCAACAAAAGCTAATTATTATTGATTGCTGGACTCTTCAATAATAATTAGCTTGCCATTTATCTTTTACAATCGGCGCATCGGCGCTGATGCCGTATTTAATATCAACATCTGCATCCGCGCACGTCACAAATTATACATCCGCAATCAGATCCGCATCTGCATTCACGGGTGTCTGTCTTCATCATCCGATCCATCAATATTTATATTTGCTCACAAATCGATTGCCTCAAACGGCTGTCATCTGATGTAATCTTCATGCATTAGAAGTTGTACCCAGCAGGCGCTAAATTCTTTTATAGCTAACGTCAGATCAGCCCCTTTCATCTCCGCCAACTACCTTATCAGCCACAAGTTGTTCCGTCTACCTACCTACGGTACCATTTTTTAACAGCGAACATTCGTAGCGTTCCTCAGTCACACCAGCCACTGTCAAATCTGCCAGTGACATTATGCCTAAACTCTGTTGGGCTCACGTCAGAATCAGCCACGAGGCGTACCATTTGACTGGTTATCACTTTAATGAAACTTTTCCTACCCAACCTAACCTATCCTAGGGTACGTGTTTCTAACCCGCGAGGCAGGCATACGTATTTTTCTAGGGTACTTAATGCAGTTTTTTAGCGTTTTTTTATTGAAGTTTCATTAAAGTGATAACCAGCAGGTTGGTACGTCTGTTTAGGTGTAATGACAGAGGCAGATATGACAGTGGCAGATTTTGAAGTGGCGAAAAATGCGTGTGAGCTGAAACATCGTTTAGGTCGAAAGCACGTGAGATGAATTTTTTTTAGCGGTTATGACAGTGTCCGGCCATGACAGTGAGGTGAAGTGAATTTGCGATAGTGCGCGTGTGCGGAAATAATTTTAGCTCGAACGCTAGGCTCCCACTTTGTCATTTCCTAGCCTAAGGTACGACAAAAGTTTATTCATCCACACCAACAACTCAAGTGGTAAAGACCATAAATGGATAAGACTTAGAGGAAAATTACTATTTATCACACGTGTCAAATAAAACAAATATACGTGTTGAATAGCAATTTTTAGAATTTAATGATTTAAAGGATTTTTAAGGATTTAAAATTTATTTAAGTATAATGACATGTTGACAAAATAACATAAATATCAGAATACACAGATGATACGTACCAAGTTTTCGTCAGCATGAGCTGTTCTGAAGACAACATTTGCTACCTAGGTGAATTTAACATTAACTTAAAACTAGGGTTGAGGAGTAAGGACCAAATGACGGACATTGTTGGAGGACATCCTCTACTCTCCACTTTTTAATATGCTGAGACAGATGCCAGCATTGCATTGGACCATTAATTTCAAGAAAAATAAGCAGAGTAAGTCGGATCACCGACGTTTACTTTATCATGACTTTTTACTGTTTCAACTGTCATTTACTTAGTTTGAGAGCAGAAAATGTCCGACATGAGGTTATCTAATACATTACTCACACATTGTTTGCGTACGCTGGCACCAGTTTGAAACTAACTGCATAGTTAGCATGATATATTAACATATGCACGCAGGAAAGAATTTTTCAATGAGTTATAATCGATGGGTACACTAAATGGACGGATTTCTACATGAACAAGAAAATTGGAAATTTGAGCATGTGAGGCGGGAGGAAAAATATTTATATATACAGAATGAAAGCATCTTTAGATGAAATGTTGCAACACAAATAGTTGACACGGTAAATTGCATAGCAGAAGTAAATTACAATGCAAGAGTTTCTGCACATGCAAGTTCAAACAGGTATAATTTTAGTTTACGTTTAAAGGAAGCAATACTTCTGCCAGTCCTCATATCTAAGGTAATTGAATTCCAGGTTTTAGCAGCTCTGTATTTTAAAAATAGTTGGGACTGTGTTGGCAAATTTCGGGGAATTTGCAAATCCGCATTGTTGCGAAGATCATACAGAGGATTATTTCTGATGAAAAAACGGTTATCAATGTAAGTTAAATGATTCAAAGCTTTGTAGACAAACACTGCAGGGGAAAAGTTAATGATTTGACACAGTGGGAGCATGTTCCATTGACAAAAGAGAGGCAACGTGTGGTCACGTCTGCTAGCATGAGATAGTGTTCTGATGACACGCTTTTGACTAGGAACGATAGGTCTAAGTTTGTTTTGTAGGTAGACGCATACACGTTTACTCAATACGTCAGGAAAGGATGAAAAAGGCTATAGTAAAAGAGTCTTTTAGCACGAGTGGTATGACAATTTCTAATTTTAAATAGGATGCCACACGATTTGGATAATTTTCCGGCAACAAATGAGACGTGATCTTTCCAGTTAAGTCTTTGATCTACGATAACACCGAGAAACTTTGTTCCTGCTACATATGCCTCCTGTTGACCGTTCAATTCGACTTGTGTGTTAGGAATGGGTATCATCCTCCTGGAAAATATCATGACCTGCGTCTTGTCAACATTTAGCGTCAGCTTGTTAGATGTGAACCAGTTTGCAATGTGAACCAATTGATTATTCATATTAGCAATAGTATCATTGAGGTTTTTCCCGGTCGAATAAACTGTAGTATCATCTGCAAAAAGTACAAAAGATAACCTGTTACTGGTGTTTACAATGTCATTAATATATATAAGGAAGAGCAAAGGTCCCAGGATCGACCCTCGCGAAACTCCTATATTTAACGTACTGGCAGATGATGATTGTTCATTCCAAGTCACTAGGTGTTTTCTATCAAGAAGATAACTTTTTAGCCAACTCATATCGATGGAACTAACTCCATAATGCTGTAGTTTTGCAACTAAAATCTCATGATTCACGCAATCAAAACCTTTGCTAAGATCCATAAAAGTTGCAACGATGACTTCACCGCTGTCGAACCCATCAACAACGTCTCCAGCAAATGTTAATACAGCATGATCTGTATTCCTGAGAGCTTGTAAACAAAATTGATTTTGGCTAAGCAGGTTATATGAGGCAAAATGAGTAGATAGTCTAACATAAAATATTTTTTCATAAACTTTGCTTAAGACGGGCATGACTGATACTGGTCGATAATTTTTTATTTTATTTTTTGTTTGTTTTCAATATATTGGACTAATTTTAGCGATTTTCAGTGCATCAAGAAAAACTCCTTGCCTGAGAGACTTATTGATAAGTTGGGTCAAGGGAGCTACAATAGTCCCAAATATAGCTTTAATTACATTGTTTGGGATGTTATCCCAGCAAGAGCCGCAACTATTTTTTAAATCATTAATGATTGATTTAACTTCGTTTGAGCCTGTAGGGCTTAAGATTTGCTGTTTAAGAATAGCATTCATTAAATAATGTTCAGAAGGGATGTTGTTGCTAATAATTGATTCACTTAGATTATTGGGAATACTATTTAAGTAATTATTAAAAGCATTCGAAATCGTTTGAGGATCAGTGATGACTTCATCATCAATAATGATTGAATCCGAATTACTGTGTTTGTTTTTTCCTAAAAGGTTGCTTATGATTTTCCAGACTTTTTTGCTACTTCCATGAGAGGTCTCTATCAAATTTTGGATAAAGTTTTCACGAGCAATATTTGTCAGTTAAGTGAACGCATTTTTGTATCGCTTAAATTCATCTCTACGAGTGATGGGACTCTACGAGTGATGGGACTCTACGAGTGATGGGATGCCTTTTTATCTACGGTACAATTTGTCCTTCTCTTTTTGTGAGGCAAGTAAACCAGGTGTTACCCACGGTTTCTTAGCTTGTTTGTAGCTGAGCTCTTTAGTTGTAAGCGGAAAATGCACCTCGAACAGTTCAATTAATATACTATGGAACTGGGTGAAAGCATCGTATAGTATTTCATTAAAGTCGTACGCTCCCAGCGCCTCTTTAAAGCTTTGATTGTTACGGTCGCTATATTTACGATGGGTAATTATAGTCGGATAACTGGGTTCGTGAGAATTCGGTTTGGATGAAAATTGGGTAATGGTCGAAGACATCGGAAATGATCACAGCTGCACGTGTTACACTATTAACATCGTTGGTTAAAATGTAATCTATTAATGTTGCGGATCCAACAACTGAACGCGTTGGTTTAGTAATTAATGGGTACACCATGCGAAATGAAATTATTTCAATGGTCAGCAACTAAATTTGATTTATGATACTGAAGCAGATTTACGTTGAAATCAACCATAATATACACTTTATTATGGGCTACGTCGATGCCACTGATAATTTCATTCATCTCCAGCGAGAAACTTTCTACCGATATTTCAGAGGTTTTACGGTAAACCATACCTATTGTATTAACTTCGTAATCACAATAAATATAGACAAAAAGAGTCTCAATTCCTGGCCTGATGAAAAAGAGTTCAAGTCTCGGTACCACAGTTAGCCTGATAAATTGTAACCTGATAAATTAGATAAGTCCTGTAATTCATTTGTCAATCTGGTTTCACATAGCCTTAGCATAGTAGGTGCAAAATGATCTGTTTTATTGATTTGAAGGCTAAGAAAGTTCTCTGTCAAACTTGCAACATTTAATGCCATGCAGGTGAAATTATTTCTTAATGAAATTGTATGGCGAGGGAGATCATCCCCAGGAATTATTTGACACTCCGGAATATTCATTCTCATTTGTAAATAGGGATCGATTTCGTGGAGAACATTGTTGAAATTATTTTCAGTTTCATGCATAGCACGGTCAAAGAAATCAATACTGTTTACTTGTTCCTCCATTCAGAGTTTTGAGCTGTTAACAGAGAAGTTCGGGGGGTTACTTGTTCACTTACAAATATGTTGTATTTAAATTTAGTTACAATCATATCCTGACACGAAAAAAATACAATGTTGTAGAACACACACCAATTTACAATATTTGATGACATATATTGGAGAATGTCGGCAGAGAGGAAGTTGTTGATAACGTCTTCTTCAGTCCGCGAAAAGCACGGTAAAAGTGAGATAACATACCGTATGCTATTTTTTTTGTGCAATTGCAACAAGTCGAGTATGACACTCAATGCAAGAGTTGGATTGGAGGAAGGATATTCTAGATCTAAAAATATTAAAATAATTGCCACCAATGAAAAATTGTTTAATAATAATCAATACAGTCCTTACTAATAGCTGCTTTAGACAAAATGAAGCTGCTCGGGACTGGATGAGTCATAACTCCTCTTCTCCATACTCGTGTGTTCGGATATTTATACGTGAACTGCATCGGGGTTTATTGAACAATTCATTTGTACAATCGTCACTGACCACTGGTTCTTTTTTCCCATTGAATCTTTATATAATTAAAGTAGTTTTGTTAATCGAAACTGTAAATCTATTTGAGCATGACATTTGATCTTGGCCGAGGTTTAGAAGAGGAAGCAGTAGCGCTCATTATACGCCCTGCGTTGGAAAACTGGAGCCCATAATAGGCGTTCTTGGGATTACTGCTAGAGAATTGAAGGGCACAGCGGACCGATTGATTTGTCGCAGATGTCGGTAATAAATGTTATGTGCATGGAATAATTTATATCTCTCTATTCTGATATTCGGACCGATTGATTTGTCGCAGATGTCGGTAATAAATGTTATGTGCATGGAATAATTTATATCTCTCTATTCTGATATTGTTCATAATAACCTGTGTTATTGTTTTAAATAAAATTTTATTTGCTCATTGTGTGGGGCCTTCTTGAAAAAAAACATGTGGAACAACAAAAAATATTGGATAATTTTCCTTCTGAATTTCTTTTGTTCAAAATGTCCAAATTTCTACGTTGTTCAAGCATAAATTGTTTCGTGTGTTATATTACTGGACAATCACATTTACTCTGTTATTTCAACGGATTTTTAAATGTATGTTCCCACAAAACGGTCTTGTGGCGGGGAGATTTGGCGCCTCCCCCCTCTGTGTCTGCCTAGCTTAGTCACCCCCCTAACTAGGGGGAAACGGCTGTATGTCTATACATACTATACATACATATCAGCAATGGCATCAGCTAATCGATCTCGAAAGAGAAAGCATAAGAAGCACTAACCATTTTTAATACATGCCCTATGTGATATAAGTGGTAATATATGTTTGAGATTATTCAAATTTTTCTGTTTCTAATCAATACAGATAATTAGTTTAAAATAATGTCAAGATAAAGTGAAATGACGTATATCGTGAAATTTGAATGTAGAAAACAGACAGTAGAATCAAATTTACCACCAATGAATACGCTGATCCACATTTGGACGCATGTTCAGTGGGCTTTGTCCGGTGACGTGTGAGAGAAAATTATATTTATAAACGCCTTCATATGTTTACAAGAGTTTATAAGTGTAAGAAGACAACAACATGCCTTTTGGCATATACTGGGTTGCCTATTGACAGAAAGAAGATTAGTTTTGCAGCAGAACGTCTTAGAGAGCATCATGTGCCTGTGTATTTTCTGTTTTAATAGATCATAATAGGGAAGTTTGTAGAAAGAAATAACATTAAACGATGATACTTGAAACAACCCAAGTCAGCAGCTGACGATAAATCTACCGACCTACGATGTTGATCTGAGATTGTCACAGTTTTATTACTCGTTTAACCGCCTTGGCTAAGTTGTAAGTGAATCTAACAGCAGTGCCAGCCTTTGATACCTTATGCCGTTATTTCGAGCTTCGGCAGCCTAGACTAACCACCCTTCGAATAATCGCAAAATTCCTGTACGTCGATAGCTGTTTCCCCCTAATTAAGAGGGGGCTAAGTTAAGCTGACACATTCTCACAAAGACCTAATTAAATCATGCGTTGTAAATATCATATCGAATATACGTTTTTTCAAAGGAAACTGGCATCCTTACTGAAAAAAAGGTTCAATACAATGCAATACTGCCATCTACCGTCTCTACTACCATAGATAACACTCAGAGTGCGTGCAGGAGGTGCCTGTATTGAGGTGCCACCAAAATTAGGTAACAAAGATACTTAAAAATAGCTCAGGTGCCGTCGGATTTGTTGATAAAGATTGTTGAAAACAACCAATTTATCGCCGATAATACACAGGCATTTGTTTTTTATTGGAACTGAGGAAGTGTGGGTTGGCTATTTTGTTGTATTGAGATTAAAGCAAATTACTTTAGCATCTTCAAAATGTTTTAATACTGAGATCAGTTCCAATTGACTAACTGAAATTGACGCAACTTTGAATAAGGTAATTTACATGGCGACTAAGCATTTGTTAAATTCACATAATTTTTGCCATTAAAGCACCGGCGTCCGCTATTTTTTTTAATGTACATACATGCAACTTAGTAATACATTTTAAAAAACGAGTGAAAAAATGTTTTTGAAACATCGCTTCTTGAAGTTGACGGTTTATTATGAAATGAACTTTCCATTCTTTTTGCCGTTAGTCTCATCCAAGCTATCGTTTTCTGAGGTGTTTCTCTCATGTTTTTGATGTTCACGTGGGTAACCCACCTTTCAAAATCATTTCGCCTTACACCGAACTCATTTTTGGTTTAAAGCGCAACACTTTGAAGTTCACCGGTGTCACCTCGAATAAACTCATCAACGCTAATTTCCATATGAACTCCTAGCACAAAAGTTGTGAAGTGATCAATAAACACCTAAATCAAGTTTGAATGAATTAGGAAGCTATTCATGTGTCCAAAATAAGTATTCGTATAGAGGGGATGTTATTTGAACGATATATATTAGAGGTTAGAATAACGTGGTAATAGTCATCGTATATTCTGAGTTGACTGACTGATCCGTTCAGCAGCGTTCGGGAACTCGTTTGCTCACATTTTTTGTGTCACCTTTTTGGAAGTGAGGTTTAGCAACTTCATGGTGAAAATGATACCGTTAACGGAGGACTATGAAACACAAGGTAAAACGTCTTTGATAAGCGCAAACCACATTTTGCGACGTTATAAAAAATTATCATTGTTGCTGTGGTGGTGGTGCACGGATGCCGGTTCTTGGGAAAAGACTTGTTGCGGACATCACTAGTGAAGATGTGCAGCAGGCGATAGAGATGATAAAAGCAAGGGAAGCACCTTGGTTTGAATGACGTTGAGACCGAGTGCGTGAAAAGGGGTGAAATAAAGATTGTCAAAAGACTGGTGAGTCTACATAATCTGTGTTTTGTGTCGGGCGTGATGCCGAGTGAGTGGTGCAGTGCCTACATTGTTCTGCTGTATACGGGCAAATGAGATAAATGTGAATGCTGCAACTCGTGAGGTGTCAGTTTCCTAAGTGCGGTCAGTCTGTTGTACGGGAGAGTGCTGGTCAAAAGGTTTAGGGACTGTACGGATGGCGTAATTGGGGTGGGGGTAGTGAGGCTTTACTAGTGGCAAAGGGTGTACAGACCAGATTATTGCCGTGAAACCAGTCTGTGAAAAGTACCTTGCGAAAAAAAATATGGCCAGGGAATTCATGGATTTGGAAACGGCTTACGACAGGCTCAACAGGGATGTGCTGTGGTGGCTGATGCGTTCGTATGAAGTGGAAGAAAATTTGTTGGAAGCGGTTCAGTGTATGTGTCAGAGTGGGGAGCGAGGTGTGTTTTTTTTTTCACATTGAAAATGGGTCTGAGACAAGTCTGCGTTATGTCTCTCTGTCTGTTCAATCTCTACATGGATAGAGCGGTCATGGATAGCGGTTAGGCCTTGGAAGCGGATGAGCGGAGTTGTCAGTTAAGCCAGTTACTGTTTCCGGATGATACGGCACTGGTGGTGCCGCATAAGAAGTTGCGTAGACTAGTGTCGGAGTTGTGGTAGAGTGTGTGAGCGGAGGAAGCTTCGAGTGAACGTTGGTCAAAAAAAGTAATGAGAAGCTAGAGGAATGTCGATGCGAGCAAAATTAGTGCCCTCCTAAATGGAGAGTTATTGGGGGAATTTAAAAGTATGTGGGCTCTAATGTGGAGAAAACTGAGCTAATGGAAACGGAGGTGAGTCGCGAGTAATGGAAGGGGTGTTAAGTGATGTGTGCATTGAAGAGTGAAATGATCTGCAGATCGTTGGGATAGGAAAGCAAAGATAGGTTGCATGAAAATATAGTTGTCCAAACTGTGCTCTACAGAGCCTAGACTTGGGGGTTGAGAGAAGAAAAGAGAAGAAGGTTGAATGTTTGCGATATAAAATGTTTAAGGGACGTGACTGGAGTGACGCTGAGAAACAGGATCAATAACGACGTTGTTTGAATTAATACGAGGACGATGACGAAGTTAGATGACGGAGTAGATTCTCTGGTTCTTAGATGTTTCGGGTACATGATAACGATGGATGAAGGTAAATTGGTAATAAGGATGATGAAGGCGTAGGTGAGTGGGCGTAGGCCTAGAGGTAGACCGAAGTTTTGAGGGATGGACTGCGTAAAACAGGCGTTAGGACGGAGAGACTCAATTGAGTCTGGAGGTAGCGAAAGAGCGTACAATGAAACGGCGTGAATGAAAAATGGTTGTAAATAAATGATTTTTTTTTTACGCTGCCCTGATGTCTTTCCCGTTCTTGGCATCTTGCTGAGAAACGGTATATATATGGTTGTTGGTGAAGGGGCCCAGTCCCCATGACGCGGCAAGGGTAAACCAGTCACACTGTCGGGCGTTGCCGCTGACACTGACCTCAGACCGCACTCATGACCTAGAGTGTGTGGTACTGGATCTTCCGGCCGGACCCTATAGCGTGTGTTGTGGGGTCTTCCGGCCGGACCCTTCAGCACAAGAAAGGGGTTATGTTGTATGTGTGTGAGTGTATGGGTGGAGTGTGAGGTGTGTCTTGCCGTCGGCCTTCCCTCATCGTGTGAGATTCGGCCTAGTGTCTATATTTGTATAAGCCAACAACTTGGGTAGATAATGTCACCATAACTGATTCACTGCTTTCATGTTTGATTGCGTCCGTTTCACTTATACGTCCGTTTCACTTATACGAACGAACGTAAAAACGCTCTAGGGCGCCATTCACGACGACGTTAAATACTAACTAGTCCTTTAAACGCTTACCATTTCGTAACTACTCAAGGAGTTTACTTACTGAAGGCTGTACAAGAGAAAATGTTGATTCTGGCCAATTTTGGAAAGACTTTTTTTTTATGTCATTCATTTTTAATGAGATTTGTGAAAGGGCTTATTGCTTCTTTGAGTTAATTTTATCCAGTGTTTTTGAATTCAAATTGAGTTAAACGTGAACATTGGAAATAATGCATATTGTCAGATCAAAATTACCACCTAATTTAGTAAGGGTTAATAAAAAATCACGAAAAAATAACTGAAAAAGTGCTTCATTTCAATCTGACAAACAAGATTGTTTATCCAAGATTAACTATTAACGACGACGTGATTTTTCCAATCATGAAGCTCTTCAATTCAAAGAAGAAAAACTCTGAATAAAAGATGCAACCATCTGAAATGATACAAGTTTGTATTGGTGAGATGTTATCCCTAATAATGTATTGTTCAACATCATAATAGTTATGGACTAGATTTTTATAACAGACATTTGACACTAATTTAGGCATACATTCTCACTTCTACGTATTTAGGTTTTCCTTTGAAAGAGTGATGGCAATAGTTTTAATAAAATGCATTATAATAAGATATAGTGATACTGCTGTGTCCTCGATTACCTTCTATTTTCACTGCCATCCAATGTCAATTCCTCCCATACTTTTATAGCAATCTGTTCGTTTAGAGGTCACCTATTCAGGTTGACCTTGGTCTGGTACCCACCATGTTTGTATTCAATTGTAGAATTCTCCAGTAACTCTGAGATGTTTCACATCATGAGAAGTGGCTGAATCTGGCTGATTGCTAACTTGCCCTATTGTTATTAGATACCCTGTTTCAGCAACACGTCTCGACCATCTCATCACAGCCAGTCTGCCTGATATTTGACTAGTGACGAGCAAATAGTCAACAAACATTAGGTAATAAAAATCCGGATGAATTCAAATAGGGGAAGTTGCGTTGAACAACGTCCCACATCTGTCAGTAGACTCAGTACTGACAGCTGTGGCAATTGATGTCTAGTTAGCTACTATCATTACATCCATATTCGGCATTTTGCTCACCAATATACAGGTGTAGTTTATATTTTCCCTCTACTCTAATCTAGGTACTTCTACAGAAGGATTTTTCTCTATCATGTATATTGTTTGTAATCATGGATATCTATGCAGTCAAATCTTTTTAATCTATATATCTTGCGTAGCCACTGTGCCAAAATAAAAGAAATCATTGTAAGTTGATTATGGAAGAAAACAAACAATAATTTTCTTATGTCGCATTCAACTCAATGTAGAACCTTGTTACAACACTACATTTATCCGGACAATACATCATAATAAAATCCAGAAATAAAATGTCTGCTGAGTTTAATACTAGACATTTAGCTTCAGGATTTGATAGCACTATCAAATGTCTTCATGATTTTAAAAATGGTCTGACCTTCATCTACTTTCCTTTCCCATGGAGTATTGCCAAAATACCTGCATCAGGTTATGACAGAGAGACTGCGTTAGCTAACCCTTTTCTCATGAACCATTGGCTTGAATCAGAAAATGCATATTTCATATTTTATCTATGCTTATGTTATGTTGTTTCTATAGAGAGTTTGATAAATTACATAATAAATGTTTCAAAGCATTTTTTTTTCTCTTATTCTGATTAACATAAACGTTTAATTAGTTTTTGCCAGCTATATATCTATAATTAAACTCGGCAGAGATTTAATTTCTGGATTTCATTATGATGTATTGTCCGGATAAATGTAATGTTGTAACAAGGTTCCACACTGAATTGAATGTCACATAAGAAAACTATTGTTTGTTTTCTTCTATTATCAACTTACACTAATTTCTTTTTCATTCTGCTCCTGTGGCCACGCAAGATATATAGACTAGAAAGGTTTGCACAATATCTGTGTCTCCCAAAAAGGGAAAAAATTAAAACCTAGCAGGAGCAAGCAGATCATGGGTGGCAGTCTCATGACATTATTTCATTCATGTGTGTGGTTATACCAACAACATTTGAATGGGTGTAATTTGGTCATACATTTTGTTTGATACTTAGCTATGCAAGAACAAGCCAAATTAGGAAAACAAACATAAATTGCAGATCTATTTTTTTTATGAGTTCATGATTGATATGAAAAAGACGACGCATTCTGATAACAGAAATTAATTGACATCACAAATCAAATCTAATTTATCTACAATTTTAGGCATGTCTCTCAAATTTTATGATCATGTCACTATAAAAGAAAATCTGATCAAATATACCCCAATCAAATCCTTCTTAACACAAACAGGAATAGAATGCCGTCAAGGGACTTCTCCAATGAACACTTTGCTCCTGCTTTGGTTTAAGCTTGTACTACTCAGAGAGGATGGGATTATCTCGCCATGGTATCACACCTTGGTAGCCAGATCAGAAAACTCAAATGGCACAGAAGAATCATACGAGCGCGGCTAAATAGTGTAGCTACTGAACAATATGTACATTTCTTCATCGAGGCAAAGGACTATATAGCAAGTTATTCAGTCATAACATTAAAAAAAATGAACTACATGTTGCAGTAGCAACATAACATCATCAGGCTAGTCAAATTTAAAAGAAAACTTCATGCATTATATCAGCAAGGGCTTGCTTAGAATGAGTCATATCCATCAATTACAGCACCCCAGCGGGCCAGCAATTTGACACATCCACATCCCTCTCACTGAAGGACCTGCTCCAGACATCAGAAGAGCAAGAAGTAGGCTTGGGCTTATCAAATTACCTCTAGTGTGAACACAAAAACCGAGCAGGAACATTTCTACATATCTCTTGAAAAGGCTGCCCAGCTTTTTTTCATAATATTTATTTCGGTCTGCCCTTAGAGGTCTCATCTTATAGGAAAACAAATCCCGCCTCCTCAAATGACTACCAAAGTCCATATCATTAAGTCCATCAATATTGCTGGTCCATCTTCTGTGAAGGAGCCTGCAGTCTTCACATATCATGTGTGTCCAAATGCAGGATGCATATCATGACATTATATAATGGCAGCCTAAACTCCTGGGACTGAAAGACGGCTGATCTCGACAAACAGTTCGGCTAACCATGAGCCTTGGAACCACTACGCGAATATAATTTTGGGATGAAACGTTTACCTGACAACTCTGGGTACTGCAATTGCTCCTATCCATGAGAGCCCAAAAAATGTTCCTTAATTTGGTATGTAGGGGAACTAGTCTGTGTTCTGTTGCTAAGAGCTGTAATGGTTTCCTTATCTTCCCTTGACACCAGTTACTGTCCTGCAGGAGCTGCTGGTTGCTGCAAAGGTGAGAAACTCCTAGAGCTCTTACGATTAATACAATTCACATTAGGATTTGAAAAGCTAGCTTTCTGAGTACAAAATTGTACTTAAGGGCAGGAATTATATATGAAGAATACATGTGACGAAAAAAATTGATGGAGGGGATTATATCATCGAGGTCCGTTGCCTTTCATCTCTGCAGCTCCTCTTAACAACAGTGTGCAGCAACACGGCCGAGGAGGCCAATACAGCCATGTGTTCAAGTTCAATGTTTATAGCATCAATGTGAATAAAGTTATAGGAACAACTGTAACTAGAGCGCAACGATGGCTATCATTACAACAGACTTGATGCATACAATAAATGTGTGTAAAAAATACCTACGCAAGAGAAATCAAGCACACCCCACTAGAAAAACATTTGGCAAAAATATGCAGCTAGCAAATTTTAACGCAGTGTAGATAACAATACTGCCAATACCACCTAAAAATTACAAATATTTCACCAAATTGTCTCTTATCCCTAATGTATTTCAAGATTGTTTTTGACACTGATTCTCAACAGATGTATGTAGGCATGGGTCTCAGTCAATTTTTCCTTTGTAATGCCTGGACAAAAATCTTGGCACATCATACATATATGAAGTTTTTCATGATGTGCAATGCATCACTCCGGAACTTTTGAAGAGTAGCTACTACAATATAATGATGTTTTTTTCCTAAATATCAATGTAAAAATTAATAACCAATATTGAAATTTTTAGCTTAAATTCTCTTCTTATAGTACCAAATCTATGGTATGGTATAACAAAGAAGCTAGCTACTCCAATACAGCAAGTGATTTTTGAAAATTACATGTATCCTAAAACAAATGTAATTCATCCTGAAGTTTTCAGTAATCATACTGAGCAAAACTTGATATATTTTAGAGGAGTATTTTGATTAACTGGAGTTTCTTTATTCGTTCCTGATATTTAACCTTTGTAATGCAATTTTCCTGCAATCACATGCTTTTACTTAGACATCTCACTGTAGTAGATATATAAATGGATAGGATTCTCCAGAAAAGTTTTTTTTCACCCATCGATGATGCCGGCGATCTAACCATCTACATATGTGCCGGACAGTAAGGGGCTGAGCTGGGAGACCACCAAAGGCGTCCAGAACCTATACGAGATGAGGGAAGAAAATCCCCAAAATCCTCGCTACCATTATTAATGACTCCGTGACCATGGTGGGTGCCTCAAAGAATATCACCCATAACCCAATTGCTCAAATAATGTTATCTGTTTTTTTCCCAGCTCGTAACCTTGTTCTGTGAAAAGAAACATCTCAGCCGTCAGCTGATCCAATATCCTTTTTGTTTTGTGGGCCACGCATAACTCTAAACTAGCCGGTAGCTTTTCTTGTTAAGCATCGTCCCCCAAAATTGATTTCAGCTAATCTAAATATCAATAAGTTCAATCCACTGATAAATTTAGTAACCTTAATTGATGTGTTTAAAATGGCAAACTTTAGAGCAATTTATCAGTCTGCTTGGACAGATAAGTTGCTTTGTGACTGGCATTTCGAAGCAATGCTTCTGCTTGACCGTTGCGTTCAGATCGACTTGAGAAGACCTGAATCTTGTTTATTATAGAATTATGGAATGGAACATTTTCGGTGAGGCTCTCTTTATTTTGTGTGTCATGTCAGCCAACCTGATCTTCGCTGTTGCCTAATGTTGTGCAGATGAATACGAAACATCCGGCGGACCGGTGCACTGTCCAACGACAACCGTATCATCATGCTGGCTATGAGTCTCATTGTCAACCTCGGCTGTGTCATGTGACAAAGCAGCTTCAGCATGTCCTACGTCTTCACTAACCTGGTAACTACCAGGACATCCGTCGGACGTCAGAACTACGGTGGAGATTTGATCATGTACCAGTGACAAAAACTGTGATAGGCAGGTGCTTGCAGTTCAGTGTTACATGAAAAAATATACTTTTCTAAACTACTCACTTTCATCCCCATGGCAAACAAATCTATATGCAATTTTTATTAAGTGCGGGGATAATTTTTTTGGCCGTTTATCTACCTTAGTAAATATTGTGTAGTAGATATGTGTGTATGGATGAATGGATGAACATGTATGGGTGAAAATGTAAAGATAGAGGGTATGGAAGGATAGGATTTGTGTGAATGGATATGGATGAATGTATTTGTGTAGATGGAAATGGCTGGAGGGATATGTGTGGATGGATATAGCTGAAGAGATATGGATGGATGGATAGATGGATGGAGAGTTGATTGGATGGATGGATGGATAGTTGGTTGGTTGGATGGTTGGTTGGATGACTGGTTGATTGGGTGGTGGGTTGGATAGTTGGTTAGATGGTTGGTTAGATGATTGATCGGATGGTTAATTGTATAGTTGGTTGGATAGTTAGTTGAATGATTGGTTGGATGGTTAGTGTGAGGGTTGGTTGGATGATTGGTTGGATGGTTGGTTGGATAATTGGTTGGATGATTGGTTGGATGATTGGTTGGATGGTTGGTTGGATGGTTTGTTGGATGGATGGTTGGATGGTTGGTTGGATGGTTGGTTGGATTGTTGGTTGGATGGTTGGTTGGATGGTTGGTTGGATGGTTGGTTGAATAGTTGGTTGGATTGTTGGTTGGATGGTTGGTTGGTTGGATGGTTGTTTGGGTGGTTGGATGGATGGCTGGTTGGATGGTTGGTTGGATGGTTGGATGGTTGGTTGGATAGTTGGATGGATGGTTGGTTGTATGGTTGGTTGTATGGTTGGTTGAATGATTGGTTGGATGGTTAGCTGGATGGTTGAATGGTTGGTTGGATGATTGGTTGGATGGTTGGTTGCATGATTGGTTGGATGATTGGTTTGATGGTTGGTTGGATGGTTGGTTGGATGGTCGGTTGGATGGTTGGTTGGATGGTTGGTTGGATAGTTGGTTGGATGGTTGGTTGGATGGATGGTTGGATGGTTGAATGTATGGTTGGATGGTTGGTTGGATGGTTGGTTGGATGGTTGGTTGGATGATTAGTTGGATGGTGGGTAGGATGTTTGGTTGGATGATTGGTTGGATGGTTGGTTGGATGGTTGGTTAGATGGTTGGTTAGATGGTTGGTTGGATTGTTGATTGGATGGTTGGTTGGATAGTTATTTGGATGGTTGGTTGGAAAGTTGGCTGGTTGGTTGGATGGTTGGTTGGATGATTTGTTGGATGATTGGTTAGATGGTTGGTTGTGGGGTTGGTTGGATGGTTGGTTGAATAGATGATTGGATGACTGGATGGTTGATTGAATTTGTAGTTGGATGGTTGGTTTGATGGTTGGTAAGATTGTTGGTAGGATTGTTGGTTGGATGGTTTGTTTTATTGCTGGTTGGATATTTGGTTGGATGGTTGGTTGGATGCTTGGTTGGATGGTTATGTGATGATTGGTTGGATGATTGGTTGGATGGTTGTTTGGACGGTTGGTTGGCTGGCTGGTTGGATAGCTGGTTGGATGATTGGTTGGACGGTTGTTTGGATGGTTGTTTGGATGGTTGGTTGGATGGATGGCTGGATGGTTGGTTGGATTGTATGTTGGATGGTTGGTTGGATGGTTGGTTGGAGAGTTGGTTGGATGGTTGGTCAGATGATTGGTTGGTTGGATTGTTGATTAGTTAGATGGTTGGTTGGTCGGTTAATGGGATGGTTGGCTGGTTGGATGACTGGCTAGTTGGTTGGTTAGTTGGATGGTTGATTTGTTGGATGGAGCTCGTTGGTTGATTGGAGTTGGATGGATGGGTGGAGTTGTATGGTTGGATGGAGTTGGTAGGTTGGATAGAATTGGATGGATGTCTGGTTGACTGAATAGTTGCTGGGTTAATTGATTGGTTTGTTGGATGTTTGGTTGATTGGATGGATGGTTGGATGGGGGCTGGTTATTTGGTTGATTGTTGGTTGAATTGTTGTTTGATTGGTTGGTTGGATAGTTGGTTGGATGGTTGGTTGGATGGTTGGTTGGATGGTTGGTTGGATGGTTGGTTGGATGGTTGGTTGGATGGTTGGTTGGATGGTTGGTTGGGTGGGTGGTTGGATGGTTGGTTGGATGGTTGGTTGGATGGTTGGATGATTGGTTGGATAATTTGTTGGATGGTTGGTTGGATGGTTGGTTGGATGGTTGGTGGGATGGTTGGTTGGATGGTTGGTTGGATGGTTGGTTGGATAGTTTGTTAGATGGTTGGTTGGATGGTTGGTTGGATGGTTGGTTGGATGGTTGGCTGTATGGTTGGCTGGATGGTTGGTTGGATGGTTGGTTGGATGGTTGGTTGGATGGTTGGTTGGATGGTTGGTTGGATGATTGGTTGGATGGTGGGTTGGATGGTTGGTTGGATGGTTGGTTGGATGGTTGGTTGGATGGTTGGTTGGATGGTTGGTTGGATGGTTGGTTGGATGGTT
>SDVV010001536.1:0-25403 GCA_016164225.1 Gammarus roeselii
AGGACTCGATTGGCGTGCGGAAGATTAAGTCAAGTACTTAAGCCAAGCTCTCTTTTTCAGGGTTAGACAAAATCTTGGTAAAGAGCTGTCAAATAAGCGCTTAACTTACTTTGCGTATATATCTTCAGATCCGGCGAAATTTGTGTAGTTAACCCAGTTGACATCTCAGCCCTCCATATAGATATGAATAAATAGATGGAAAAACACAAAACATCGCCTAAATTCAGTATCAAGCATCCAACCAACTTCCAAATGAGTCAATTATACTCCTGGGTGATTCCCCTTTGGAGGAATGTTTCAGTCACCTGTTAATTTTGTATCTATTTTCCTTGATCGAATAGCTCACAACATAGAGAAAGAATGAAGGAGTTACTGCAGGAGTGAGTAAAACATACCGCAAGGGAACTGATAAAAACAATCGCAGAAAATAACAATAAACTAAATGAATCTATACCACGTGTAAATTGATTTCATATCGAACGACGTAGAAGTGATACCAAATTTGAAAAAAATCATCATGAAGGTGTCCGGAAAGTGTGGGCTTTTTAATCTATAATACTACATATAAATTATTATGTAACTGTTAGATTTATTATCAATAGAAAAAAACTTATAAACGTATATTGTCAATATCCTAAACATTCAGAGGACCCAGCATTGGGAATGCATGTATACAACATGACATGCAACGAAGTTGTAATACAATATACCCAAACACTGAAATGCTAATACCCTTATTTAATAAAAATAACAATCGAATATTCCGAAAGCTGTCCGTGTGTCCGAAATGAGTCATTCACTTCCGTTCCCCTTCCCGCGCACCCCCGCTACCCTACGCCCCCGCTCCCCATTCGCTCGCTAACTCCGGCCCTATCCTACCCTACCGCTAATTAACCCCTATCATATTCCATCACTTGCGTTGCATACCCCTATCTACTACTCACCATGCAAATTGAATTAAAAAAACGTAACAAAGCCTGAAATTTGACAGAATTAGGGTCAATAGGTATTGATGACCGATCGGTCCCAACGTTATTGAGAGACAAATATGCGAGTGGGAATCCAAAAACACAGATTATAAATACTAGTAATTTTTAAAATAATGATTCACAGAAGAACTTTTGATGAATTGATTCAAATCTAATTTTAAGGGATTAAATTTAAATAAAATGTCAACTAGTTTACCAAAGCTAACGGATAATATTTGTCGCGTATGAGTCCAAAATGATCCACTGTTTAAGGTTTTCCTCGCATTTATGAGTAAAGGAATGTTATGCAAAGAGGCAAATTGACCAGTGGTATTGATATAATTGAAATTTCATTATGTTAATTGTTTGTTAATCAATAATGCTTAAATAATTGCTGCATTCTATGTATTTCCGTGAATATTAACTGGTTCGGTTCTCTTTTTCGCTTTATTTTTCTGGATGTACGATGCTATTACAGATGATTTGTGGACAGAGCAATAATTACTGTACGTATAACTGATCGGCTGTTGAATGCATCAAATTTTTTGTATATATTTTCTCAAGTAAAAACATAAATATAATGAATGCTATGTTTGACAGAACAGTAATTGATGGAATTATTTTATAATTTTGTACATACATCTACGATTATTAGTGTATAAGGAACGTCGTTGTTACGTTACCTATTCACCCTTCCAACCACTAATAATTCGTATAAAACGCGTCTGGAAATCAATGAGCCGACACCCTGCAATATTTGATCCACGCCCCGACCGAGTAACCTGTGGTAATAGCCTAACCCTAGTAAATTTTGCATGAACGAAGGCGGAGACAGCACGGCAAGGCGACGCCCCAATTTTGGGGAAGCCTTGGGAGCGTTGATGGCTGCCTAGTCCTTTGAGGATGTCCGGCCAACGTATCCTTCCCAGCGGATCGACCACCTCGGCAAAAACGAGCGGCAAACACGAGCTGGATTATTTCATTGAGTGTATGTCATGAATAAATTGCCAGCAGTGCTCAATATTGTCTTTTTTTTGGATAAAGACAATAAACGCAGACATTATTTCACACCTATTGTGGACTGGGAATTCATGAATATTACAAATTACCAGTTGATGAAGTGAAATTAAATTCTCGTACTTAAATGTCAAATATTGCACATCCAAAATAACACTGATAATTTCATTTCTCCTAATCCTGCTCTGTTGTGAGGCTATCGCGTTTTTGTACACCTCGAAATTGATACTAAGCAGGTACGTGATGCAGTCAAGGGACTAGAGCCACCATAATTACACGTTGCATAACAGCATATCCAGGACACGTCATCTATAAACGAAAGTTTCAATGTTAGAACAGTTTTATTGATTTCGTTTTATTTCTATCAATATCATTTAAATTACCGTCAGCCATTATCATCAATAAACATTTCATCTTGCAATGGCAACTGTCCAGAAATGACATTTAGACCATCAATATTTTAAATACAAACTATCAGGATGAGCAATCTTCCCGACCCTCACATGATCGAGACCTTTTCGTCAAGTAGCTTGCTCTACATCTCAGTGGACTCTACAACACCCCTTCTTTGGAAAAAAATTTAGACGGTTCTGTGGGTCCACTTTGTTTGTAATGTTGCTGTCGTGCTCATTTCACGCAGGCAAAGATAAATAAATTCACTTTCCCAATTTCATTATTAATAAATATTATACGCGGTTTTTCCATTAGAAAAAGATCCCGAGAATCTGATTCCCAAGATTGCTTGATTGCACTCGATAGGAACTGTATTTTTTCCTAAAAGGATTTGCTCATTCGTCACAATTATTTAATAAAGGGATGAACGTAAATAACATTTATATTATGGTAACTGGATGAAACATTGTGGAGTTAGAACAATACATTTCTGCCAATAAATAAATGTCAGCTCGGTGGCCGAATGGGTAAAGTGGTTGTTTCGCCTCAAAATAGAATCCCATTGGAAGCTGAAGATTTTCGGTTCGAAGAAATCTGACCCCGAGAGAGGTATTCAGGCCGGTCTCTTGAGTGGTAAAGGCCAGCCCAGTCATGCCCTGGGACGAAAATGGCTACCAGCGCAAGCTGGGGAGAGAGAGTCCCAAGCGGATGTGCGACAAAGGAGAGTGCAACGCACTTCCTTGACCATGAGTCAGAGAAGCTCTGAGTAACCAGTTTATAACGAACTTCTAATTCCAGACCCCCCTAATTTAAAATCAAAGCATCATGACAAACTCTATCAAGTAGAACTGACTCTCGATTACTGTATCCTTTGCAGATGAATGAATTTTATATCTGCATAATGATCTTAAATAGATGCACTTTTATTTATCTCGCCCTCATGGCTTTAAAATATACTAAACGGTATCTAGGTATAATAATCCTATTTATAAAAAAGCGTTGATTTTGTTTTCTATTAAAATAGGTATGTAACTACTGGAAGTTGATATTAGAGGCTGCATATCTCTTGCTCGTACATTTTGATCAAGATTGATGAGCATTTTTTTTCGCAACCGTGTGTCCAACAAGTGTTGGACACACGGTTTTCGAGATATCACCTCTTGAAGTAGAAGTTTGTGACGTCATACATTGTTTCTAACCTTTTTTAACACTCACAAACCATGAAATTCTTGAGGCGATGTCTCGAGAACCGTACGTTTAATCATTTCCTACAGTTTTCCTTATAACTATGAAGCATTCATCTCTATATTACAACAGACGATTTTTCTCGCGGTTAGCTCACCAATGCGCTAATTGGTAGCAACAAGGCCCTTAAGCGCAATCTTGGAATGATTGTTAGAGAAACAAGACAGTACGCTGATTTCTGTGAAACAATTCCCTACTTAGAAGTTAAATGAAAATAAAGTTGGTGTCAACACGAATATTTATAGCGTATATTTACGTGGGAAATAATGAACAACACATTCGAATTATTTAATTTATTATGAATGGCTTCATCTCGTGAATGTGAAATACATAATAGTCATCGGGAGCCCAGCGTTCGCGCTAAAATTATTTCCACACACGCGCACTATCGTCACTTCACTTCACCTCACTGTCATGGCCGGACACTGTCATAACCGCTAAAAATCTTTCATCCCACGTGCTTTCTACCTAACGATGATTCAGCCCACACGCATTTTCCACCACTTCAAAATCTGCCACTGTCATATCTGCCACTGTCATTACACCGAAACAGGCGTACCAACTTAACAGTTATCACTTTAATGAAACTTCAATAAAAAAACGCTAAAAAAATGGCATTACGTACCCTACAAAAATACGTATGTTTGCCCCGCGGGTTAGAAATAAGTACCTTTGCCTCGCGGGTTAGAAACACGTACCCTAGGTTAGGTTAGAAGGTTAGATATGACAGTGGCTGGTGTGACTGAGGAACGCTATGAATGTTCGCTGTTAAAAAATGCTACCGTAGGTAGGTAGTCGGAACAACTTGGGGCTGATAAGGCAGTTGGCGGAGATGATAGGGGTTGATCTGACGTTAGCTATAAAAGAATTTAGCGCCAGGGATAGCGACCCTATTCATCGTGGTAATTCTCTTGGGGAGGGGAGGAGCATAACTTTTGTGGGGAGAGTAGATTAGACTGGATTAAGGGGACAATCTTCACCGGAGCTATGACGCGCGGAGCCCCGGGAGTGGCAGTATCTTGGTCAGCTGCATCCTCCTGTTTCCTCTTCCCAACTATTGCCGTGTCACCTGCACTGACGGGTTCATCAGTGCGCAAGCACAGATCGTACCCTTGAAATCATGTAACGAACGGGTCCTGTGCTGCGCTGAGTTCATTTGCTGTGGAGTCACTGCATGATCACTGACGCCTTTCGTTCGCTTAATGTAGAATACGAAAATGATACCTAGCTAGAAACCCAACTCCTGTGACAAAACTCAATTCGTCATCCGAAAGGTTTGCAAATTGAAGTTGTTAAATTTTCTCTGCTCGGAACAATTCCCGCTGTGAATAGCCTACTTAAATAAATTGCACTGCTATTCAAAGTTGCATACGGAAAATGGATCAATAATTCAGTTTGGTAACAAATCGAAGTTTTTTAGGCATACGTTTTCCTGGCGGTCAAATGATATTACAAATCAAAACGGATATCCGCCCTGTATAGCCTCATCATGCACACTCAAAGAAGTGAAGTGTCAACTCGACCTACTGACTTACATGTGTTTATGTTGTCTCAAAAATAGCGCGCCGGCGTGTGATAATGAAACACACCTGAAATGCAAAAAAGGAAACGTGTCAACGAAGCGTCTTCAATTTGAATAACATAGCTAACTTAAAATGGAATATCATACATTGAGTCAATTTAATGGGAAGAATTTAGAATACTTTTAGGAAGAGCCTGGCATACTGCTGCTCAACAGTATATTTATATCAACGGATTATCTAAGTATTGTCACTATGTAAAACTATTTGTTAAAAAATACATTTTCATTTATCTACGCAACTATAAATGCAGACATAGCTAAAACGAGTGCCAAGTTTTGCAAAAGCTATACACTATTCGTAAAGGTAATACTGAATTTGGAATGATTAAAAAGACAAAATGAACATAGACCTATTTGTATGAGTCATTGTTGAACAATGGAGTTAAATTTAAACTGTTGGCTGGACAATGGCTTCCAGTTTCATAGAGCTGGATATATCATCTGTCATTTCGTGGATTATTTTAATTGTGCTCATGTGCAGGGTAAAGTTGCCTATCTTTTCCGGCAATCCAATATTTCCTACTTAGTTGGGAAAGAGCATTTGTGTTTCTTACGTCTGCTTAGGGTGAAGTTTCATAAGAATCTTATGGCAGTACCTATAGACAGTCTACAAAAAGGAATATTTTTCATGAAAGTTTAATATTTTTTTAGCTTTCAGGTATTCCACTACATTTTGATAGGTTCCACCTTTCCAACATGTAGCATTGTATGACATGAACACTCTTTTACTTTTTTAGTTGAAACATGAACACCACTTGACCCACCATTGTTCAACAGGCGCCATATATAGCTATGCAATACTTATACGATATTCTACCTAATTAACCTAACAAGACGTGGCATCAACATACATTACCAACCATATATTAAATGAAGTGAACTAATACAACACTGATATCATGCAGTGGATGGCAATTTTCTCCTGAGCTTCTCTAAACATGACCAACATCCTACATAAACATCCTAAAATATACCCATATTTTCTGAATTTTTAACCCATAAGCCAAACTAATCCTACACTAATGGCGTACGGTGAACGTGCAGACCCAATAAACCTAAATATTCACATGACAATAATTCAAATAACCCTTAAAAGCTCATACCATCCCTTTAACCAACTTAAAAAAACAAGAGACTTGCAATGTTCATCCATAGCTATACAGAACCTGTACAATGAACAACGTAAATTGTTTTAATAGGACGTGAAACCTAAATATATAAGTACATCAGTCATGCAACAAATCATCGCTTTCATAATGCACTGCCGTCGTCAATAATCGTAATAAGACTTATACCGATATACATCGACAGATATTCATTAGAATAAATCAAAAAGACACATTCTCACCCAGGAACCCTTTCACAATATGAAATAAGAACGGCAAAAAGAATCTCACATTAACGAAACTTACACAATTCAACCCAGCCCCTTCCAAACCTGGACAAAAGCATTACAATACCTATACAATACATTAATATAATACACCCCATACAACACACCCGCAACGCCGACAGTCACCGTGCCGACCATTCGCCTGTTGCCCTCCCAACCTTACATTCTTCAATTTCAATTCATCCTTATCTATTTTTCCACAAATTTGAGTTAACACATGTCTCAGATTCAGACGCGACAAGCTACGGGTTCATTCCTGCTTGCTGTGCACCTCTTTTGTACGTGGCGATTTTAGGCAATGCATGCTTTCAGTAAACATTTTGAACGCTGCAAAAGAGGTTGTGCGCCCAATGAATGCACATTTACCAAACGGGTAATTGCGTAAATTTAAGGATACTCGCAGGTAACCTTGACGTAGGCTTTGTAACACAAAGCTATTTTTCTGAATGTTATGATTTATCGAGAACTCACCAACACATCCGTTGTAAATGAACAGTAAAATCATCACCGACCACGTTGTCGGTTGCTAAGCCTTTTGGTGGCTGGGCCTCTTGAAGGCCTGCTGTCGGCTGCTAAGCCACTTGGCTGCTGGGCCTCTGAAGGCCTGCTGTTCACTCATAAGCCTCTTGGCGTCTCAAAGTTATGTGGCAGTGCATGTGGATGGGCCAATTTGTGTCGATGGATATGGCCTGTTTTTTTTGGACGTGGTTCAGTGTGATTCATATGCGAGATGCGTCTTTTAGCATTGTGCCAAGGGGCTGGCTAAACCAGCTTGTATGCGGAAAGCAGTCGCCGATTTTGTTTCCCGATGGGTGCGGGCGGGGTGATGTGGGGGAGGGGGTGTGCCGGGATGATGCATCGTCCCGAAAGCAGGGGTGAGACAACCGCAGAGTGTAGGCTTGTAGATAAACAGGATGCCGGTGAAGGAGGGAAGACAAAGAGAATTGGGTTTGGGGGAATGGAACCGTGTGTGGCAGTGATTGTGCGGTAATGAGTTCATATGAGATATTTCTTAGTAAAAAATCCAGAATAAGTCAGTTGACAACGAAAAATGGACATCATTGTTCCTGGTCAAATGTTGACGTATGGTTGGCATGTTTCTTCGTGTGCCTGCCCCCACAAATATCACTTTATTTCCAGTTGTCACCACAAATGTCAATGTATTTGGGTCGACCCCGCGACACGTGCACGCCTCCCGACGACACAAAGCGGACGGTGACAAAGGGTGGACAGGTTAATTACCTGGTCATACGCCCTAACATATAAAGTTGTATGTACGAACTTAAGGGCAATACGTGGACTAAAGGGGAATATAAGTGTTAGAGAGGCGTAAAAGGGCAAGGTCGTATCGAAAAAGATTGTTCGGAATGCTTTCACGGATCAGAATAAATATTTTCGGACTATGAAACACATGAATGATGTACGAATGGTTTATGGAGTTATTTGTCGGGATCAGATTGGATTATGAAATTCAGAACTTTGGAGATGGGAGAAGCTGCGAGATTTTTCTATCCAAGAAAATAATTTAATTTCGTGCTGGAAATAAATAAATCAGTATCCATGAATTTACATATGCAACAATGTAATGTTTCCATTTGTATGCGTGACGCCTAACGGTAAATTGTTCCACTATTTTCTTCTCTATTCTAAATTATTCGTTTGGAGGATGAGGGCAAAGGCATCCACTGTAGATAACAATATACAAATCAAGCGGAATTTTGCCAATTTATAATCGAATTCTTAATCGATTTCCAAACCCTTTCTGCAAATTAAATACATCGGTGATAAGCTATTGCGATACAAATATTGATCCAACGTGATTTATCAAAAAATTTAACAGGAACCTAGGGCTGCACGAATCTCGAAAGTAAAGGTAATTGGTGAACACCAAGTTATTAGCATGTTGTTCTGTAGACCAAGTAATAGATTGAACTATTTCAATAGGCTCCGGATTCTGAACGAAATGATTGGTGTTTCTCACATGCATGCTGAATTAGCCACGTTCATATCCTCAGGTTAGTGACAACTGAACACTGACAACTGAAGCGAACTACTCAACGGCCAAAGAGACACATAAATGGGTCACACAAAATATAGAGATGGGCAGTGTTCACAGGTATACAAGAGTCAGATGAACATATATCGCTGAGTTGATGGGTTGATGAATAAGTTGACGGGCATGAGAGAGAGCCATCATTAACATGAACACCACACATCTGTGGGATATGGGAGAAGGAGTAGGCGACATATTGACACCTTTAACTATAAACATTTTCCATTCGAAGGAATTATTCAATGTGTGTATACATTTACAAATACAACAATATAATGTCTGAGTATGTATAAGTGCCCTCTAACCGTGCATTTTCCACGAAAATTCTACTAGTTTCATCATTATGTTGCAAAAATCTGAGTGATAAGATAATGGATTGAATATGTCTCAGTATATATTTGACATTGGATGCACTTTCCACCATTGATCAACTATTTCAAAGAAATATGAGCTGTCTGACGCGTTTGATCACCTGGTGAACTGACGCACGGGATTATGCATATCTGTGATTGAATGTAGTTTCTCGACATGTATAAATTTTCAGTCATTTTGATTTTCTCAACAGACCAAAATTTATGAGGGTAAACCTCTCCCAATCCTGGTAGGACTAGTGAAGATAGGTAATTAAGGCAGAACATATTAAATTCTGCTTTAATTCATACGCTGACTGACAAAATAATATTGTTTTCTATTTGATCAACTTGGTGTGAGCTTTTATCGTCACTATAATCACGCCGGTTTGACTCTCGATGAAGTTTCCTCACATAAAAAATGTAAGCGACCCATAGAAATGATCATCGGGTCTCCGATTTTTTTTTTTTTTTTTTCGAAAATCTTGGGTCGGCCCCGCTCTCAATATAACCTCATGTTGGCTTAACACTGCTTCACATAGTCCCGTCTCTCATCAATAGCCAAAGGGTGCGATACGCATGCCAGTCTCAGGTGGCATAACTCTTGGCATGCATGCTTTCTGAATTCAGCAGAACCCAGACGGGGGCACAAGCGTTTTCAGTCCCAGGCCCAGAAAAAATTCAAGAATCTGCGAGCTGATGCTAAAAGTATCACAAACGCATCGTCTTTCAGGTAAAATTACACCAATCTACTGCTCGCTCGTCGGCATGTAGTAGCTGAAGGAAAATTCCTCTGTAAGTGGACAATATTTGGGCACCTGAAAAGTTGGCAGCTAAGGTACACCGGACCCTCAGAACATGACAGACACCAAACCAGAACCCCCAACAACCTCGAACCCTCTGCATTGCTTCACAGGGTTGAGTGCCTCTCTGCGATATTTAGCAGCTGTCGCGAATTCAGGTATCCTCAAAGAGATGCAGTGTCTGATTTCACTTTTATTTCATCATACATGTTGGAATTAAATTCATGAAAATGTGTATGGTGATTCTAAGAAAGCAAAGAGACCATTGCGCTCGATATCACGCGCGTAGCCAGGGTTCCCGTGAAGCCACGCAGTATTTTAAATCACTTATATTTAGACACTTCGTTGGCAGGAAATCTGTGTAAATATGCCGTATGCTCGTTTACAAGTGTTTACAAGTGTAGGAAGACAACAACAGGTCTATTGGCCCAAACTAGCTTGCCTTTTGATAGCAAGAAGATTAGTTCTGAAGTAGAACGTCTAGGAGAGCTTCTTGTGCCCTTTCGGTTTTGATAACATCAAGAAAGGGCACGGCAGTAGTGTAAAGTACCGCAAGACGGCCTACTGAGGGAATTAGATAGGTCTTAAATAGCAGTGGGAGGGATTGGGCGCAATGCTGCTACCTTTGACTCAAGCGGGCGTACGGCGGTTCACGCAAAAACGGGGAGCGGGGGCGTAGGGTAAGACTGGAGTCAGTTAGCGGACAGACAGATAGCTTTTCGGATTATTCTGATGTTATATTTATTTACTGTTATTGTTATTTTTATAATCGCATTTCAATGCTTGGGGGGTATTGCAATTTTGTTGCATGTCATATCGCATATATGCATTTTCAATGCTATGTCCTCTGAATGTTTTTTGGGGTATTAACAAACATACATTTTATAGGATTTTTATTGATAAATACATTTACATAAAAATTGACAAGCTATATTAAAGGTTAATACTCCACACATATTCTTCTAGCACGAATATTGATTTCCGGACATGTTCATGATGAATTTTCCAACCTTTGTATCATTTCCCCGACGTAAGCTGTTGATCAATTTACAAGTGGCATAGATTCAATTAGTTTCTTGTTTTTTCTCCAATTGTTTTATCTACAGCATTCGCCAGGGCTTCGTTTGATATATATGACGTCACATTATGACAGAATGTCCCATCGCCAGTGATTTGTCTATATATGTATGAACATATTCGTAGATCGACTAAATAGCAAATAACCATCAATGATATAAATACAGTAATGGTATATATCCTTAGACGATATGCTGAAGAACGTGATATATCCATGCTTGCTAATGTTTCAATGATTTATTTAGAACTCGGTTATATATATACGTTTATGTATACATCATCATAAGCATGATGTCACCAAGACGCTGTCACCAAGTATGCCCTGGGATTCCTCTAACCTGCACCACCCCTGAGATGGAGGCACGCGTTAACTGTTTAAACGAAACCGATACCGGGTTTAAACGAGAATAATACATGCTTCCACCTTGTGGTCATACAGGTACGAACATGGTCCCACTTATGTGGCAGTCTCTCCACTTCGTTTACGCTGCTGCCTCAGTAGCACATCAGTACCCGTCACAAAAGGTTCTACGGTCAATCTTTCCCCTAAAGTACGATAATTAACGCAACGTTTTAAATATTTTATTGTTGTAGCAGTGTTATGATACGTGTTATTGTAGACGGATTTATATTATGTGATGTTTATTTTGTATGTTTGCACGCTACTAAGGACATATTTATTCCATTTATGTGCCAGCCATGGCCCCCTGTTAGTATTGGTTCTCACATGGTCATACCTGCTGGTTGGTGAGTGCCACTACCTCCCCCCCAGCTGGTCCGAGCGGCAAACACGTTTCATCTGTTTTCTGCGGGTTAGGTTATGTTATGCTCTGATTTATTCAGAGATCGTATACCAGTGCTGCATTGTTATGTTGGTGATACCGTGTGTTACAATGTGTCCCTGAACGCACCTGTCTCATCCTTCTTTTCTTCAATTTCAATAATTTATTTTTGTGAAAAGATGGTGGCATTTTATCCAGGAACGTCTGGATGATTGCATTGACGTCTGGAATTATCGTTCTCTTATTTACCAATAAACTTTTCAGGAGATCAAGTACGTGAATACGGCTTTGGACATTGGGAGGGCTAACAAACCCATTCGATTCATATATAAGTGCTGAGTTAGTTTTAAGGTAGTGAAGCAATACTGCGGATAGTGTCTTTGCTACGGGCGGTAATGAGACCGGATCTATTACTGCAACATCATCGTCATTATGCGGGTCATTTTGTTTGATCGGTTCCGGTGTGGACTCTGTAGTTATGCTATTGCGATAGAGGCCGTTTATAAGATTAAATAATTTTAGTGATTTTTCAGGTTATGTATTCAAATCTAGCATATTGTTCCCACGTTTACTAAATCTTTGACTGTGATACGAATTGTTATGTTCTGCTAATTCTGGCCCTGTTGTGACAGATATGGGTGTAACGCTACCGCCAATATGAGTTCTTGTAAACTTATCCATCTTGGACTCTGGAACAAGGTAATAAACCGATTCATCCATGGATTATTTTTGTCAAAAAAATGACTGCTGTGGGCAATAGTAAATTTAACAGAAACCCTCCACGCACGGTTGATAATGTTTTTATTTTGGCCTCGGAAGATTTACTCCCGGACGATTTACTGCCTAATTGTTTTATCATAGAGTTGAATTTATTTACCCGTGACTTGGTAGGTTTATCACAGACCAATTTTCCGCTCTCTTTATTTCAACATATTTCGCAGATGATTTTAACTTCCTTATCACTTAAATGTTTGACGAGTTGACTACGTTCGGATGATTTTAGTTGATTTATTTTATCATAAAACTTCAATTTACGTTTCAAAGTACGTTTATCACACATCACGACACGACGTTTCGTTCATTAATCCACTTTGGGTTGCTGTCTGGATAATCCGTATATATCACGTAGATTTGCTTTCTTCCTCGTTTAATTCGGATCTTCAATACCTTGATAGCATAAATGTCAGGTTTGTCACACTTAACTAGTTCCTGCCTGTAGGCAAAACCTTTGATGGGTTTATCAGTATCGAGTGGTGTTATTTCATAAGTCGGAGGATAATTTTTTTGATAAACACGTGAAATACGAAACACTTCTTTCGTGAACTTTGGTTCGTGTCCTCGCCTAAATGTCTCGAGTGTGGGATCACTGCACTGTAAGCGTACGTACGCTCTCACCTCTAGTTGTATACTGGGAACTTTAATTCTTTTACGACGTATTTTATACATATCCGTTAGCAAAGCCCAAATTCGCTTCGGATCGTTCAACAAATAAACGTCAAATGGGTTCCGTCACATTAATGATAAATGTGGTGTCGTATTGTAAGTCGTTTCAAGTGCTTGCAAATCATTTGTATAGCGTTCAGTCTTTTTTGCATGCATATATTTTCCCAACTAGAGTTTTATAGTCCGTATAACGCGTTCTGCTGGTGATGCTTTGATGATCTTGTTGTATGCGTAATAAATGGATATGTTTTTGCTAGCTAAATATGCTTTAATGTTCCTATTTGCAAATTCGCTACCCTGATCTGAACAAATCCGAGTTGGTGTCCATACTAATTCACTGAATATTTTGTCAAATACTGCAATCACATTTTTATATGTAATAGCTTTCAAGGGTTGTACACACATATATTTGCTGTATATATCAATAAAAATAAATACGTATATAATGCCGTAATTTTTAGATGCATAATCTTTCATAGAGGCAACATCTGCTCAGAGAAACGATCCAGGACGCGCAGCTGTGAACATACGTCTGCTAAATTTCAAGGGTGCTTGTTTAAATCGCGTGAATGTTTTTGATGCTTGTAAAAAAATTTCAACATCGCGTCTTGTTGTAGACGGACATATATTCGTATAGCTTTGATGAAGAGCCTTCAGGCTAGAGTACGACCCAACAGCCTCCGGATTGTAGTAGATACTCGCCATTCTAATTCACTACTAATCTCATATCGGGCATTCATTATATTTTATAGTGGCGACACTTGTTCAAATTCATGTCCTGCAATTTGTGCTCTAATCAAGAGTTTTGAAGTACTTGGTCGTGTGAAATCAAACAGGATATGACCATGTGGTTTTTGTTCCACATGTATCTTGTACAATGAGATGAACGATTCAATCTTATCTTTTGGAAGAAATGTTTTACCGAAATAACGTAACTGATTGATATCGCGCATGCGCAGGATAAGAAAATGTGTGGTATTCAAAGATATTGTGCGATGGAATGGATTTGAGGGAAGGAGTGATTGGTTTAAATATATTGCACTGATATTTGCATCCCTACTTTGACAAAACACAGATGCAAAAATACGTAGAGACGCTGATTCCATCATTAAGTCATCGTTCACAACAAGAAGTTTACAAGTAGTTTTATTCGCTAATGGATCGAATGCAAATGGTCCGTCATGAGTTTTGAATTTTTCATGTTTCTTTACATTAAAGTAAGAAAATCATTACATTAAAGTTAAGTGCTCATCGAAACTGTCAACGTATTTACTAATTATTTTTCCTACAAGGACGCTCTTCCTGCTGGATGAGAACCCGCTCACAAACAATCGTGCGGGTTTGACGAAGAGGTTGATGGCCGCAAACCGTACAGTCTCCATTCTCCATAACAGGCAATCGGCAACTAACTATTTTTAAATGAACCTTTAAGTTATATACATTTTTCTGACACCAAACTAACTTTTTCAAATGAATCTTTAATTTATATATATTTTTTCTCTCTCTTTGGAGATGTATTCCATCAAAGACATGCTAAAGTCAAGGACCCATTCGGCAACACCAGGTAATTTTTTACATCTCTGCAGTTAGATCGATAGTGCCATTATCTTTGACATTAACCAATATTTTCCCCTTATGTTTTTTCCAGCAATTGATTTTAAGCTATTATAATTTTCTCGAAAGATCATGGTAACAAATCGATCAGGGGTGAACCAGATCAATTCGGAACTTCAGGGATGATAAGGTATGATAAACGAAAAAATGTCGTTTTATATTTTTGGACACTGTAATAATTTTTCTATGTTAGAGCAGTGTTATATATTTTTTCTAGATACATAAATTTTTCACGTGCAGAAAACCGCAGCTTCTTTCAGCATATCATGGCAGTCCGATGCCCGGTCTTCGACCAAACTACCAGCGTCATCCGCTGCCTGTACCTCACTGCCCGCAACCTCGACAACCGTTGCAGAGACCACCATGACAGAGACAAGCATACACGCAGTAGACTCGAGCTTATCATCCATCAGGAGACTTTTACCAAGTCGCGCATATACAAAGGTTAGTGTATACAAAACATTTGTAATAATTTATTTATTTATTAATAATTACATCTTCCATATCATCTTTACCATAGGTTCTCTGATACGTTAGGGGCTTGTCTTCCTAGCTCATGTGAGTGAATACGCTCCAGCATGATTTCCTCTTGACTGAGGAAACTAGTCATACAGTCAAAACTTAGTACAGTTCTAGACTTGTGCATTTTTGATTTACTGTTTAAGAACACAAGCGATATATTTTCCGAGTCGCACTCCAATTCCACACTCGACGAGTCCTGTCTTATTAAACAGTCACTTGTTCCTTCATCTTCAAAATGTTCAAGATAACTCTAAATGTTGGTTGGGTCATTGACACAAAGATGCCAACTCCAATAAATGCAAACCTCTGGAGAGTCCGATTATAGGTCACTGCAAGAGTTCCTACTTTTATCAACTCCATTTTTTCGAGCTTGTTGATCAATCTTGAAGAGGAGGATGTTTACTTGTCAAGAAGGTGATGATGTGTGTGTCCACCGCCTCAGCGATGTCGGTTTTTAAAACCCATCGATGCAGACAACCAAACAGGTTACAACATGTATCGCATACTAAGGTATAAAAGGGCGTGTGCTGCAGCTCAGACATTATTTATGTTTTTAATCTCGTCGACGAAACACCTTCCTCGCAAATTTTAAGTAATTCTAACCAGTCCATTTTTTTTGTTTTATAGATATCTTTGCTAGGTGTCTGTTGTTTTAAGCGTCCGTTATTTCTTAATCTACATTGTAGTGTTTTCATTCTTGTAGGATGAAACAAAACGATATGGTAAAGTCGGTTACGCCATTGTTGGAGGATGCAGGGCCCTAGGGCAAGCAACGCGATGTCCATAAGTCCTAGCGTAAGCGTCGCAATGTCCACGAACCCTAGCGCAAGCCCGCAACGCGGTTCTGCCACCCTTCTGGAACAACGCGGAGTTCAGTCTACTGCTCCGGAACTACCCGGAGTTGAGGGTACTAATGATCCATTCGTCGCTCAGTCTACTGATGGTTTGGCGATGTCTCCTATTGACCCGTCTACTGATAATCCATTCGTCGCTCAGGCTATTGCTTCGGAACTACCCGGAGTTTAGTCTACTGCTCCGGAACAGATCGGTACTCAGTCTACTGATTCCTCGGTAGCGTGTCCTGTTAGACCATCTACTGATGATTCGGGTGAGCCTATATTTCACCCACTTATCTCTGTAGGTATTTTGGACTATCATTTCATAACATCGACAGTTCTACTATACACCGAACACGTCAACATATCGTCCATGATAACATTAGGATGCAGGGAATTAGTGAAGCACATTGAAACTAAATTAGGAACATTCCAAAAACTCCAATGCACCGTGAGGGTTAAAGTGGGGAAAACAATGGAGGATGCATCTATAGATGACAAGGACTGGGTATTAAACAAAAAAGCGATCCAGCTGACAAAAAAACACTTTGCTATCTGTATTGATTGAGGATCTCAGGGTAGATATGAAAAATAAAATAGAAAAACAGGGGCTGAAAGGTAGTGGTTGGAGCAATAAAACAGTAACCGCTGTTGAGTAGAAATTCTACAAGACAGGGGCTAAAGGAACAAAACAAATGGGGGATTATGTTCCTTGACTCAAAAATTGTCCAGGCCGGTACCATATAGTCAATATCAAGACAAAAAAGAATAATTGAGTATTGACAAGCATGATTGCCCATTTCCATTTACCTGAAAATACATACCTCTCGACGAAAAGACGACAAACAGAGAATACATATCTACAGTACAAAAACGATTACTTTAATTTTCCGAAACATATATTGAACACACCTGTGGCATTAAAAGATTTACCAAATATGGAAAGAGATTGTGACGTCAACATTAGACAACATCAGCTCACTAAAGAGAAGGAAGTTTATGGGCTGGTCAGTGTATACAAAGGTAGTTTAGAAGCCAGTGAGGAGCGCACGATCCACCTTGTGCAAATCTTAGATGCTAATCATGTCGCTCTCATACCATGTTTCTCAACATTTATGCGTACATTTAGAGATACGAACTAGGAAACAACTTTTATTGCCCTTTCCGCATGCAAGGCATGCACGAAAGCAAAAAAGCTGGACTCGTAAAATTGTGTTCGTCCACTACAGGTTTGCAAAACATCAATATGCCTGAAAAAGGCGAAATGTAGCAATTCACAGCCATGCACGCGACAATAAAACCCCATGTTGTATGATATTATGACTGTGAATCTGTGCTGGAGTCAACCCAGGAGGGGAATAATATAGTCAACATACACAAGTTGTGCATGTACAGTTATACTCTTGTGGAAAAATACGAGAAAATTGTGAAGCGCAAAGTAGTCGATTCGACTACAGTTCCCCTTGAAGAGATGTTGAAACATGTTGTTAAGAACATGTTGCTGAATCATAATGAATACATGTGAAAATAACCATTGTTCCCCATCGCCGTCCTTATCAAACAACACGTAAAAAAATATTGCGAGAGCATAACATGTGAACGCTGCGGAGACGCTCTTGGAGAAAATGGTAAAAAACGAGTACGTCATCATAACAATTACGTGGAGGGGGTCTTTGGCCACAATAAAAAAGTGATAACAGGCAACTACTTGGCCGCATTATGTTTGAATTGTAACTTCAGAAACTCAGGTTACGATGTGAGGTATATCTTGCGTGGATTGAACGGAAAAGCTTTTCCAAAATAAACGTTTTGCCATAACAATCAGACAAAATGCCCCGCATCTCTGTCTACTTGAGCGATGCCACGAGAAAGTATGGTGTCAAGTTCATCGATTCGTTCTCCTTCCTCAACTCAAGTTTAGACAGTCTTGCCAAAAATCCTATAGATAATAGTAATGACATGCCACTCCTGAAATACTATCTCACAAGTCTCTGTTAGAGTGACAAGGTTCTAGACCTCGCCAATCGAAAAGGACATTTCTGCTACGCAACCATCACGTCGAATTCTGTGCTGGACCAAACAGACATCCGTCGCAACGAGCCTTCTACAGTCAACTTCAAGGCAAAGGAATATCGGACTGTAAGACTGTTTTATGCTGATCGAATTGTGGGAGGCAGCAGACTGACCTGCTCATGGCTGAAGTCTTCCAAAAGTTTAGAGAGACCATGACACGCGACTATACCCTAGACCCTGTCCATTTTTTGAGCGTCCCTGGCTTTGCAATGCAAGCCGCACTCTATGAAGGAAAGATGAAACTGGCCCTGGTTAAAGATTTCGATTTCCTGAACTTGATTGTCAAAAACACACGCGGCGGGTTTGTGACGTTGACGAAAGGTTTCACTAAGATAAACAATCCCCGATACAAAGATTATGAACCTACATTACCCGTGTCTTCAGCAGCAATGTGGGACTTTAACAGTCTTTATGGTAGATGCTTGGGCGAACCCCTCATCATTGGCGAAATCCTCGAGCTCACACCTGAAGAAATTCAAGCATTCGACTTGGTAAACACAGACTGTTCTGGTGAGTATACGTATATTGTTTGTATCGATGTCCAAGACAGCGATGAAGTTGCAAAAAAAACAGACGAGTTGCTCCTTCTGCTCAATCACAAAAAGATTACCTTGGACGATGTTTTGCCCTTCAGAAAAAAATTTATTGGGTGGGTCAGAACATCTCAGAAACCGAAAACAAGCAGATCGTTAGCTTGTTGCTTGTCATCTACCTCAAACTGACTACCTCGTGGCCCTGGAACTTCTTAAAGTTTTCCTCAGACATGGACTGAAAGTCACCAAGGTTCATCAAATTATTCGGATTAAACAGGAGCCAGTCTTCAAAACTTTCATCATAAAAAATGTCCAGAAACGTCAGGAGTCTACGAACTCCTTTGAAAAGACCCTGTACAAGCTGCCCTCAAATAGTATCTACGGAATGTTGCTCATCAACCCGCTCAACAGAAGTCTAGAGGCAAAGGTCGTGTTCACCACCAACGAGTTCCGTAAACACGCTGCCAAACCCTCCCGAAAAAGTACTAAGTCATCGGTCCCGAAACAGTCATCATGTTCCTCAAACAACAAATTATCCGAATGGTTCATCCACTACAGTCTAGAGGCAAAGGTCATGTTCACCCCCAACGAGTTCCGTAAACACGCTGCCAAACCCTGCTGAAAAACTACTACGTCATCGATCCCGAAACAGTCATCATGATCCTCAAACAACAAATTATCCGAATGGTTCATCCACTCCAAGTTGGATTCTACGTGCTTGAAAAAGCAAAAGCAAGAGTCTACAGCTTCTTCTATGACACACTAAAGCCACGCCACGGTGACAACGTCTCGCTCATCCACTCGGACAGTGTCTCGTTGCTGATCCAGTTGACATTGGCGGAAATGCGGCAAGCTCCCTTGACTAAATACATGGACTTCTCTAACTACCCCAAAAATCATCCCTTGTACGATGAATCCAATAAAGGACAACTGGGACTACTGCGAAGCAAAACTGCTGATGCCTAGCCGAGTGAAATCATCTGCTTGCAACCCAAGTGTTACAGCATGATGCTTGAGTTTGACGAAACAAAATTGGCTGCTAAAGGAGTCAATTAACAGACACAAGCCATAATCAAACATGAACCATACCATTCATAACAAGAAAACATACACACATTTCGAGACCATACACAACATTCGCGGGCAATCATGCCAGCTTCAAATTGTACGCACAATCAAATACTGCCTCAGTAAGTTTAAGAACAAGCACTACTATATTGACGCGTGCACAACTCTCGTCTATGGCCACCCGGGCATCCCGAAAAAATCCATTGAAGTTGAAGCTACCATCACTAAAAAGAGGAAACGAAGGGACTTGGCTGACGATGATGTCGATGAAGAAACGGATTTGACATGGCAGAGACGCAAACCGGGCGAGACCGTCTTTGGCGATTACAATCGCGATGAAAGCACGTCCACGTCTTCAGGATTTATTCGCTAAATATTCCTTGAATGTAAAAAATATATATATATATAGTCGTTTGATTGTCCTAGTGATAATAGTCTATTTTTATATCTAGCAGCGGTTTGTTGTCAGTGTGACGTAGGACCCAGTGCAGGATGCAGCAACCGGAGGACTTTTTTGTCTATGTCTCATCGCTAGGCAGTAGCCAACTGTATCAAAAACAATATGTCATCTGTTTCACAAACAGTATTTATCCAGGAATACAGCTACAGTGAAAGTGGAGCGTAGGACTTATAGAAGTATTCCATTATGTTTGGTTCAAAATAAAAAAGCATGATATACCTTACAACATTGTATTCCTCATAGACTATTTAAATACTGAAAATGAACGAATCGGGCATGAAAAAGAATTGTTTATTCCTAGCGAGAATATTTAATGCAATACATTGGACGAATGCATTTCCGAAAAAGTCAGTTATGAAAACAATTCGTTAGAGATGAAGGAAAATTGTTTGAATATGATAAGGCCACACGACGCATGAAGCTCAACGTCTTTATTCTACAACATATGTCGCAACACAAATATACTGAAGCTACGGTGAATTGGTACTTTGTCGGAGCTAGATCGGCTGATTTAATGGGCGGAGCGATGTGTAAATATAATATCGGTGAAGGTGGCGTAAGCGTAAAAATGTCCTCTATGAACGATAATGTACGCTACATAAACGATTACTCCGATATAATTTCACGCAGTTTTATGGGCGAAAACAAGTCAATATTCCTATTAATAACTCTTATTCATTTACACGCGTCCGTGTCAAGTATAAAAAATTACAGCGTAGTCATATCGATTCCATTTCCAGCGATATACGGGATGGTGTTGGCGGTAACATCCCATTCAAGGATGGTGGATCTAGCCTATGCGTATTGCATTTTAAAAGACGCTAGAACCTTATAAATATAACGCCGGATATAAAAAGGTCATTTGGTATCTAGCAATCATGAGGATGATATATGCATATCCGTCGTACAAACAATACGAAGTTTTATTCGCGAAAGGTGACAGAATACGCGGTGAAAGTTTACATGATATTGACAGATTAACAAGTCCGATATCGTACTATAGGGGTAGCGGTTTCTTCTCAACCATAGCCAGTCATGTAAGACGCACATTGCCTTTTCTACGAAAAACATTACTACCTGCAGCTGCCGATATGGCTCGAAACATGGCACACGTTTACTCGGAGAAGATAGATATGCGACAATCAGCATAGGAACATGGGGTTGCTACACTGAAGAATTATTAACTTTTTCTCTACTCTCGCTGGGGAAACTGGTGTCGAGGAAATGACTTCGATCGAGCTTCGTAGTAGTTTATTTAAACCAGGCTAGTTTCGGAAATAGAGTTAAGTAGTGGTTCTTTTCACGAGCTAATACAATTTAACACGTTAATGGAAAGTCAGGTGAGGGGGACAAGATTGGAGAGGGACGCTGGGGAGAACCGGGGATGCACGGAAATGGCGAGGTTGAGTCTTCGAGTCTACAAGTCCTCAAGTCTGATGGCTCAACAACATGCAGAGCTTATATACTGAGGAATAGGTCAAAACACCGCGGGGCGTTTTGAAAAGCCAGATGGCTGGGCTTGTTTTGAGGCGACGGAAGAGACCGTTCTCTTGCGGGCACTTGACAGTGAACATGTGGCTTGGTTCTCGGCCAGGCAATCTACATACATGGTATTGTAACACTTATCCTGATTAGACACGCATCTATATTAACAGTTTTAGAGTCAGTACGCGCAGCTATATTTGACACTTTAGCACCGTAGATGACAGTTGGATTTGTAGGAGGAGGGCTGCAGACACAGGCTAGCAGCTGTTAGTTCCTTGTTAGGCGGTTCTTGTCGAGGGTGTTATTATACTTTATGGAGGTGAGGGCCGAAATACCTTTATGGGTCGGTAAATTAATAATAAGAACACGGGGACTCGACCGTCGGTTGGGTGCGAATAAATCTTAGGTGAAAACTACAAAGTTCGTTTAACAAGAATGTTATAAAGAAAGCAATATTGGAGGTAAGATCACAGGACAAGAAAACGAAGAATCGTAAATCGAAGAAGAACCACGGAAGAAAGGTGGAGTCGTTTCGTCCATTAATTAATTACTAATAAATACCAGTGTTCATGTACCAATAACGTTAGGTTCGGGTAAGGTTCTATACCGACAACATGCTTGATGGATCATCTCTCAGCATGACAGGGCTAGAAACCCCTACGGAAAACTATGAAATGGGAGTGATTGATATGTTTCCCTTCATCAACAAGAAATATTTAATTGAATTACGTATCAAATCGAAATTTGGAAGAAACTATCTAAGTACAAAGAGTAGTCTGTATGATGGTAGAATAGCCGATTCCTTTATAGAATTTCATATTCCAGAATCGGATAATGAAATAGTTGACTTAGCTCGTTAACTGCAGTAGTTAAAATTCGTGTTAGAAATGCAGATGGAAGCGTATCGGCCGCAGCTGGAAATGTAACACTCTACAGCTCCGCTTGCTCTAAATAAAGTACCTGCTACTGCGGCAACTGCAAATGGCGCTCTATATTCATGGGAGTGATGCATATCTCTGCCGTAATAACATAGCGACGTGTGAAACTATGAGAGTCGGTCGACACCTTTATCCACCGATCGCCGTACATTCTCTTCACTTTACTTTAATATTAGATAAGATCGATTACTTTATATATGGACAAGCATTGTCTCTCTGTGTATGATAAATTTTCATCATTCTCTTTCCCTCTCTTTCTCTCCTTCTCTCTCTCTCAGCAGGCGGGATAGTGCGATTGAGTGCTTTGTTGTCAATTGTAAGTGGAGTATATGTCGCCTAAACGCGGATTTTGTCCGGTCACGGGAATTTGCACATACCATTTCACCGGCGCATTGCAAGCAATCTAGAGTCAGCGGGCGATAAGCGGTCGGCGCAAAAAAGGGGAGCGGGGGCGTAGAGTAGCGAGGAGGCGCGGGAAGGGGAACGAAGGTGAATGACTCATTTCGGACAGACGGATAGCTTTCAGAATATTTTCTATTTACATAAGGGTATTAGCATTTCAAGGCTTATGTATATTGTATAGCAACTTCGTTGCATGTCATGTTGCATATATGCATTTCAATGCTGTGTCCTCTCAATGTTTAGGATTTTGACAACATACATTTAAAAGATGATTTACTATTGATAATAACAGGTACATAACAATTTACAAGCTTCATGCACAAATGTTAATTTCCGGACACCTTCATGATGATTTTTTTCATCCTTGGTATCATTTCTACGTCGTTCGATATTGATCAATTTTCAAGTGGCATAAATTCAATTAGTTTATTGCTATTTTATGTGATTGTTTTTATCAGTACCCTTGGTGCTCCGTTGTTCTTGCTCCTGCAGTAACTCCTTCTTTCGTGTTTCTATGTTGTGAGCTATCCGATGAAAATAAATAGATACAAATTTAACAGGTGACTGAAACATTCCTAGAGGAGAATCACCCATGAGTATAATTGACTCATTCGGAAGTTGGTTGGATGCTTGATATTGGATTTAGTTAATGGTTTGTGTTTTCCATCTATTTATTTCATATGTATATAATTTCTATAAGAATTGTTTGATTTATTAGTCTGGTAGTTGGCGGGTAGATGTTTGTATTTTGGGTTGATATGGCAGTTTCATTACGAAATTCTATCTAGCCCAATAAATTGTGTTATGTATTCTTATTATTATTCGGTTGATTTATGTTGATTTTTAGTGCATTTGTAATTTTGAATAGTTATCTTGTACCGTTATAGGATTTCAGGATATTGTAGGTTTGCATCTTCTATATAGCATACTTTTTCAGGCATAATGGGTCGGTCGTTGCCTTATTTTTGTATGTTATATGTATATATGGCATTCTGTTACGATTAAGCCGTGGTTACTTCACTTGAAGAAATAGTAATTTTTACCCTTTTTTGGACTTAGTTGAAGGTTAGTTGTTATCAAATTTTGTATTTAGCTGCTATAGCGTGTTTGTGTAAAAGTATTCGACGCCATTTACTATCGATTTAAGCGTTTGTTGCTCGCATGTCTTGAAATCCTATTCAAGTCAGTTGTTTGGTTGGTTACATGTTTTTTTCTCGTTCGTCACGGTTTTTAACGTATGTTTTGGGTATGGTAGAGACATGATCTTCTTGTTTTTTCATATCCCGAGCGTTTTAGTATATTTTCGTTCAGTTTTGTATATTCTCTGTTGAATTTTCCTCTTCGATGCAATGTATTGGGTATTTTTACACAATTGTATGAATGTTAGGATTTATTACGTTTGTAGCTACAATGTTGAACATTATTTCGGGTATAATTTAGTTACATGTTGTTCAATTTTGTGTTTATATATCTTCTTACATCCTGGTACAATGTTTGACGTGGTTATTATAGATATAGAAGATCCATTTGTTACAAACTCAGACTTGCTGTTAGGTTATTGTATGTTTATTATGGGACCATTCTTCAATGTTTGGGTGGAGTGAGATATTCCTCTAGGCAGAAGCTGGTTGTGTTTATACCTATTTGTGTAAGTCGACCGATTTACTATAATGGATACCATAATGTAACACATTTTTGATGAGAGTTATAGCCGAGTAGAGAAGCTTATTTGGCTATATTATAGTTATTATTGTTGTACGTTTTTTCCACGATAATCATAGGAATATATGTTTAAGAGGTGTAAGTCCGTACAGCATCGTTGTGGGGATTCGTCATTGATCACTAGCAAGTGTATAGTGTAACGTTTTAGAAGACGATTACCTGAATGAAAGGGTCCTGGTGTAGAGGTGGTTTACACTCTCTGGTGGTCATTTGGTATTCTTCCATGTTCAACGCGAAGTTTGTAAGTTCTTCTTGTGGATGTCGATCTTAAGTTCCATGGGTTTGTTAGATAGGTTATGCAACAAGCTGCTCATCGTTGTAGTGGCTTTCATAAGTCATCAGTGAACAAAAGCCTAGCTTTTTATGATCCCACTATTTGAGCCTCATTGTCAGCACCATTCTTGACCACTGTACTTGTGTCAGGATTTCGGTTATGTCCAGGATGTAACTTTGCTCGTCGTTGTTCAGAGAAACGTTAAACAGAAGTAGTAGATATGTCCGCGAAAACGCAAATGCGAAGGAATTAGATAGGGGTTAATTAGCGGTGGGCGGGGGCGGTGTAGGACGCGATGCATGCAACCTTGACTCACCGAGCGTACGGGGGTGCGCGCAGAAACGGGGGAGGGCGGGGGCCTAGGGTCCGG
>SDVV010001537.1:0-25402 GCA_016164225.1 Gammarus roeselii
TCCCCTCTCTGGGTCACCTTGTCTCAACCAACCTCGATACATATAATAATAACAAATTCAAAATTCATCACCATGAAAAAAGGGCAGAGAAAAATGATGGAGCATAAGCAAGAAGAAATAATAAAATACTAAAATAAAGTGTTAATGATCTATAAAATGAATAATGAATAATCATCCATCCACCCCAAGTATCTATGTTGAACCTACTCTGAAACTGCATTGGAACCCATGTCCCCCGGGTCTTCCCTAGCTTTCCGATTCTCCCGAGACCCCTCGCCTCAGCTCATCTCGGCTTGTCTCGAATCATTTCAGCCAGTTTCGGCTCTTCGCGACCAACTCGACTCGCCTCAACATGTTTCGACTGATCTCGATCAGCCTAGACGCGACCCTCACCCTCTGCGCCAGCAATCCGCGAACTGTTATGGTTAATTGTTCTACTCAAGCATCTTACATAAACATTTTTCTGTGTATGGGTTTTACAGTGCTGGGAGGGGGGAGCAAAGGTTCCAGGATTCAGAGAGGCCTCTAAAGGGTCCCCCAGTTTCTCAAAAGGGTTCTAAAGGGTCTCAAGGGTGTCTCAAACGGCCCCAGAAAAGTCCAAGTGGATCCCTCCAAATCCACCTGGTCTCCCAAGTCCCCCGGGTTCTCGAAACCCCTGGTCCCCGACTCCCGCGGGTCCCACGAAAACCTCCCCTCCCTGGGTCACCTCGTCTCAACCAACCTCGATACATATAATAATAATAACCAATTTAAAATTCATCACCATGAAAATAGGGCAGAAAAAAATAATAGAGCCCAAGCAAGAAGAAATACTAATATGAAGTGTTAATGATCTATAAAATGAATAATCATCCATCCACCCCAACACGGACAGAGTCTGATCCGACAGCAACGCATCACAGTACATTTTATTTATTTGATCAAGATAGACGAAATGAAATCCCACGTCTCCAATCATTAAGAACTTCAAGAGTAATATGTATGCATGCCGGTGCGTACAGGCATCATCGTCGAGTCTGGTACAAGGTTTACGGCTACAAGGACAAAATCAGCTCCGACAGCAGCGCAATACAATGTTTACAACTACACGGCCTAGTTCGGTTACATCACAATTCATTTATTCAGGAAGATACAAACTCAGACAAAACTAATACCCAACTCCACCCCCTCAGAACCTCAAAGAGTAATATGTACGTACGCCAGTGCGCACAGGTAGTATCGTCGAAATTGGTACAAAGTCTACGGCCTCACGAATTAGATCAATTCAAACCGCAACGCATCACATGGTTTATAGTTACGCGGCAAAGGTTAACCACTGACTTTACATATGGTCCGCACACGCGCGAACGAGCGCAGACTGAAAAAATACGCTTATTCACAAAATCACTAATAGGAGCTCTCGCAGAAGCATACTAGCATTATTTTATACGACAGAATTGTGGAACGTGAAGAGGAAAGAAAATGCAGGTTCAACAAGGGCTAAAAGCTGCTCAAATTTTTACCATGGCACTTATTGTTTAAGGGGACAGGGTGGGGGGGCGGCAGAGGTCCCATGGGTCCCGAAAGAGCCCCAGAAGGCTAATTAAGTCCCCCGAGCTCCCCGGGTCCATCGAGCCCCTCGTCTCAGCTCCTCTCGACTTGTTTCTAATCATTTCGGCCAGTTTCGACTCGTCGCGACCAACTCGACTCGTCTCAACATGTTTCGACTGATTTCGAAAGGGCAGAAATAAATAATAGAGCCCACGAAATATGAAAGAATAAAATACTAAAATAATGTGTTAATGATCTATAAAATAAATAATCATCCCTCCACCCCAAAATAATTAATTGTTCTACTCAAGCATTTCACATACATACATTCATTTTTCTGTGTATGGGTTTTACAGCGTGTGGAGAGGGAAGCAAGTGTCCCAGGGTTCAGAGAGGACTTAAGCGGGTACCAAAGTTTCTCAAAGTGGTTCCGAAAGATTTGGAGGGTGTCCCAAAAGGGCCCAGGAAGGGTTCAAGTGGGTCCCCCCAAATCCTCCTGGTCTTTCAAGTCCCCGGGGATCCCGAAACCCCTGGGTCACTCGAGTCCCGTGGATCCCACGAGTACCCCCCCCATACCCGGGTCTCTAGTCTCAACCAGCCTCGGTTCGTCCCTACTCGTCGCCTCGTCTACCCTCTCCTCAACCTGGCTCGACTCGCCTCGTCCCCACCACGTACAGTGCCATTTAAGACTTTCACTCTTAGATCAACATCGACATTATTTCACCATTTAGCCATCAAAACGCCTAGCTGTGCTCGTTGATTTATTAGGCACCCGAGAGAGCGCAAATTCTCCCATCTTAGGTTGGACTAGACTAACTAAAACACCGCAAAGTCTACCTAGGGCCCCTGCGGGCGTCTAACGATAAATAATTATATAACTAATCCAAAATTGATCACCATAAAACGAGGGCACAGATAAATAATAGAGCCCACGAAATAAGAAATAATAAATTGAGTGTTAATAAATGTTAATTATAACTAGCTGTTCAGCACAGGGCGTTTATCAACCTAGCGAGGCAGTGACACCGTATACTCCCGGACTAGACCAACCAACACACCACCCAGTCCACCCTGGGCCCCTGCGGTCGTCTAACGACTCATAATTATATTACTAATACAAAATTGATCACCATGAAAAAACAGATGCAGATACTAGGCCGCATCTTCAGAAAGGGGGGTGGCCGACGGCAAGGCGCACTTCACACCCTCATACACTCACACATCTTGGCGCTTTTCTGCTAAAGGGTACGGCCAGTACCCCCTCAACATACACTCAGGGCCACGAGTGCAGTCCGAGGATCCGTCGTCAGCAGCAGGGCCCAACAGTTTTCACTGGTTTACCCCCGTCGCGTCATAATGGCCGGGCCTTCCCCCCTAGCCACGACCATACCGACAGCGGGATGCCAAGGGCGGGAAAGCACATCAGAGCAGCGTCAAAATCAACCATTCACCACTCACACCTGTTCATTGCACGCTCTCTCGCTACTTCCACATTCAAGTCTCTCCTTCCTAACGCCTGCTTCACACCATCCATCCACACAAACTTCGGTCTACCTCTAGGCCTGCGACCACTCGCCTCCGCATTCATCACCTTTTTCACCAATCACCCTTCGTCCATCCTCTCCATGTGCCCGGACTATCTCAGAACACGCGAATCTCTCAGTCCTCCACCTTCTTCACCATCCCTGTTCTGATTCGAACCAGGTCGTTGTTGATCCGGTCTCTCAGCGTTACTCCAGCCATGCTCCTCAAACATTCCATCTCGAAACCATTCAACCTTCTTCTCTCCTCTGCTCTCACCCCCTCCAAATCTCACCTTCGTAGAGCACAGTTGGGACAACAACACCTTCATACAGCCCTCTCTTTGCTTCCGACCCCAACGTCCTACAGCTCATTACACTTTTCAGTGCACCGAACACTTTACACCCCTCCTTCACTTCATTTTCCACTAGTTCAGTTATTTCCACATGGAGGCCCAGATATTTAAAACGCTGAACTTCCTCCAAGAACTCTCCACTTGGGGGACACTAATTTTGCTCGCATCGACCGTCCTCGAGCATCTCATTACTTTACTCTTACCCACGTTCACTCGAAGCTTACTCCTCACACACTCTACCAAACTCAGACACTAGCCTACATAGCTTTTCCTCTGAATCCGCAACCAAGGCTGTATCATCAGCAAATAGCAACTGGCTCAACTACCAACTCCACCCATTCGCTTCCAACAGTTCCAAGCCACGACCCAGCACACTCGCTTTCACCTCTCTGACCACTCCATCTATATAGAGGTTGAACAGCCAGGGAGACATCACGCAGCCTGGTCTCAATTAAAGGTCTTCTCTAATGACTTCTTGTTGCATGTACTTCCGAAATAATAATAACCAGGGTTAGTAGTGCAATTGAATCAATGACCATTAGTGAATCGAACGTAGTTCCAAACAAGCGCTCCCCTGTGTCATACTCAGCAAGGAACGGTCTCTTTATCGTTATTTTACCAGGGACCTGTGATCTTGCATGGATGACCTACACATGCCAGATTACAGGCAATTCGTAAGTCGTCTATTCTGAATTGATCGGTCAATAAAGGTTTATTAAATCTATTCCTGGAGGACGTGTTATCTATTTGCTAGCCTCCAGGTTTGAGGGGCCGGCCGCAACCCCTACATAAAGCTGCACTGCTTGGGCATGCAGTGCAACAATATGCCTGTGCAAAACAAAGAACTCATCAGAGTAGGCTAAAGAGATAAATTAATTAGTTAGCAGACACGAGATTACTACAAAATTTCAACCCGAGGGAAGGACCGGTCGTCCCTCTAAGAAGTCATCAAGGAGGCTACTCCATCGCACGTGGTCTTACAGAGATGAAGGACGGAATCATTTGGTCCTTGTGTGAACAACTTTACAGTCAACTGATAAGATTGACTTCGTTTGAGCATCAAAATGCTTTGCTTGAATTCTGAAAGAGGAACAATAGCAGAAACATACGAAAAGGAAAAGAATAAATGGAGTAAGAAGCCTTCACTTTATTGGAATCATGGCATTTGCAACTCGTACAAATTACAGGGGAAGTTAGTGGCTTCTTTTGAAATAGAAACGGCCACGTCTTTAGACCAAATTCACAGCCGACTCTTTGAAGAAAGATGCCACAAGAAGTACTTACGCGACGGGCATCTTAGCGCCTAATATCTTTGCTAGCGCAATGACAAGCTATGTAGTATATACACTAACAAATATACCCTTCCATACTTTAGCTTAGGCCAGTCAAACACTTGCATCTAGCATCATGAGATGCGTGTGACATAAGGCGCCACTCTTCAGATTCCGAAATGCGAATTCAAGTCTCGAAATCACCCGTCACAGAAGCATTATGCAATCCACTGTCTCAGAAGCATTATGCAATCCACTGTCTCAGAAGCATTATGCAATCCACTGTCTCAGAAGCACTATACGAGTCTCGCAAACACCCATCTCGTCTCACCAACACCGGTTTCCATTTGTAAACATCAACAATCTTACAATGATCAGTCTGCATTTCTAACATAACTCTGTTGTCACAGTAATGGCAGTAGTTGTGGTTTAGCCCAAAATGGTTCATTAATCCCATGTCTACGTTCATCAGATGGTTGTTAGTTATCAGTGTGTCCTGTGCACAGGCGGTTGTTGAATATTTGGCCTCCCGTTGGAAAACCGTTTCAATTCATCAACTGAAGGTTCGACTGAAATGATTTTCTGTCCGCTTTGTTGCCATAAATCATTCCATAGTTATGTTCTAGAGTTGATGATAATGGGTGTATGCCAATTTTGCAAGGGCTTCTGCACGCTCATTTCCCTTTAATCCCATGTGACCCGGGATTCAGCTGAATTCGACCGCTTGGCCTGTCTCGGAAAATGTGAAGAGGTCATCTTGTATTTTACGTAGTGCGGGATGTGTATAATGCAGAGTTTTAACCGGAGTGAAAGCACTCAGGCTGTTTGAGTAACAGCAGTAGCTTCCACTCCGGCAACGGTTTTGGAACCGTCAGAGTATGTTCGGCAAGATTCTGGATATCCCTTCAGCCGTCTCAAAAAATTTCGGCAGTACATAATGGTTGGAGTAATTGCTTTGGGGCATGTTTGTAAATCAAGGTTAACTGGTGGTGGGTTGATCATCCAAGATGTTCCGATTGGAAGAAATCATCTAGGTTAACTGGTGGTAGGTTGATCATCCAAGTAGATGTTCTGATTGGAAGAATTTATCTAGGTTAACTGGTGGTAGGTTGATCATCGAAGGCAATGTGCTGATGGGAAGAATTAATCTAGGTTAACTGGTGGTAGGTTGATCATCCAAGTAGATGTTCTGATTGGAAGAATTAATCTAGGTTAACTGGTGGTAGGTTGATCATCCAAGTAAATGTTCTGATTGGAAGAATTAATCTAGATTAACTGGTGGTAGGTTGATCATCCAAGTAAGTGTTCCGATTGGAAGAATTCGGTAAAAGAATGAGAACCAAATAGCCTTTCGAGTGACGTCTAGTGTGGTCCGCGGAGAGGGAATGGCGAGCCGTAAAAGAACATGAAGAGGCATTGATCAGGAATGTTGGTACCGCGATTAATGGCTGGGTTGGTGATTAAGCTCCAAGTCTAGAAATAGTATTGCAGCAAAAATTTATCTCGTCGAAGAGGAAACGGAAGTTCATTGGTTAGTAGGTGCAAGGATTCGATGGAGTGGAACGGAGGACGACGGTTGTGGTGCGCATAGCGTAGTTTGCGATGATCTAAAGGGGTTAGAGATTTGCTTTAGCAGCTGAATGGTAAACGACAGCTCCGTAGTCCAGGCGTGAACGTACTTATATTCTGTACAACATCATGCCTGAGTGCAGACCGCTACTAAATTTCAAGGATGTAACCGAGAGGATAACTCCCGTCGACATTTGGCAGCGGGTCAGCAGGACTGTAATACGAGGGCGCCACGTGAGTTCGAATGGACGAGTTTTGACGTGGCTCTGTTGCGCAATCCCGCCTTTGGTGTTTCGTGGAGAAACGGGATGGACGTGGATGGGGGAGGGCCTGGCAATTATGATGGAGCAATGAAAAGAGAAAGCTGTCGGGCCATGCTGCTGACACTAATCTTGAACCTTACGCATGAATTAAAGTGAGTGTTGCGGAGTTCTGGCCGAACCATTTAACGATACGGACTTAGGCTTGGTCTTTGGTCGTTTGTAAGAGAGGAGTGTGAGGTGAGTCTTGCCGTCTGCCACCCCCTTTTGGGGCTTTGGTCTGGTCAGTATATCTGTACATGTAACTACTTGCAATTAGATAACAATGACCCATGGAAAGTCGTTGAGAATAAATCATCTGTTTTACTGTCCCTAATTATTTGAAATAGGCGTCTGCATGAGAGGGATGCACTAATACCTCGGTACATGAAATGAGTAAAAAGATTTGGTCCCAGATAAAGCATTAGATTTGGAAATGTATTTACTTAGTTTCAGAGCAGCATACAAAGTATTTTCTGTGGGAATGCTACAACTGGTTTAACGTTGCAATTACAAACGTTCGTGTACATACAACGCCAACAACTGAAGTGCAAAGTAACCAAGTTTAAAATAAGTAAACATTTTCGTTGATACGTTCATTGAGAAGTTATGCTCAACTATTCACAATCTTGAACAATACAACAATGACGTCTCACAAACAAGAAAGAGGTTAGTTCAGCTGCTGAGTGGGCGTGTTCGATTACGGCGCGAGTTTGGACTAAGCAGGGCTGCGAGTAGAACTCACCAGCCCACGTGAGGTCGGCCAATTTTCAAGGTTTGTGGGGACGTTACTCAATCCAATTTATTGAGCTTCTCAAAAAAGTAGTTCGGTACTTCAGTAGCTAGACAAATGTAGCTCCTAGTAGTCTTGCGTTCGACAGGACGAAACATAACTACCATCCATGGAGGGGTGAAAGTAACCTAGACACAACGATTACTGTTCTTTTCTCATTTAAGGGCTGCCTGGCAGAGTGGTTAGCGTTTCCTACTGCAGTGTCAGCCTCTGGTAATGCAGGTCGCGAGTTCGAGCCCCGTTAAGGATACGGCGGTCTTGTAGCAGGGAGATTGGGCCTCTCCGCCCTCTGTGTCAGCATACCTTTACTTCCTTCTGATGAAGAGGAAATGGCTGTATGCTTGTCTATACATACATACATACAAACACACAAATACATAACATACAATAGAGAATGTAATAAGACATGACATGAACACTGACACGACGTTTTCTAACAGATTACGTTTTTTTCATTTTCGAACAAATTTTCAAATGGAAAAACATGATTATTTACAGCTGTACAAGTAGCTACGAATCACTGATTCGTGATTTCAGCTTTTTTTCAAGAGCTAGAGAAATAAGCCTGAAATATTTTGCCATTTTATCTAGGTTGCTGCTAACATTCGGGCGATCAACACATGGATGCGACGGCGCGTCAACACAACTCCAAGCAGTTACATCCGCAAAGGCTGCTGCATCCCGCAGGAGAAACCGTTATCAAATTTGAAATAATGTGACTTCTTAATAACGCATCAAGGGTCAAAAGTATAATATAAACTCAGTTGAAGAATCAATGCTACACATCCCTGGCGTTAACGTCGCAAGCCGCTTCCCGGGTGGAACAGGCCATCATCTTCTCACATTAGTGTCTCCACCATTTCATTCAGGACTGTGTCGTACATCACCAAACTTCACAAGACAGTGCCGTCTGCAGAAGCACGATGCCCAGAGCGCCATCACTGCTTGAAGACAACGTCGTACACGTCACTGTACTCTGCGGCGTAGTGCACCTCGAGTCCCTCGGTGATGTACAATGGCAAGTCGGCAAAGTCCTTCTTGTTCTCGGCGGGCAGCACTAGACAGGTGACACCGGCCCGGCGAGCCTGGGAAACAAACGTCATCAGGATAGTGCAATCGTAGGGCATGACACAGTTACAGTACTTTAAATGTTGGGGCTGGGTACACTTCCAACATGTGTGGTCAAGACAAAGCATCTCACATGACTTTGTAGAATTATATGGTAAAGGAATCGCAGAAACAAATAGTGTGGCAAAGGAAAATTCGTTCAAGGTTAGCCTATAATGATAGGTGGCATGAAGCAGGCGTTATGGAAAAGATAAGAACGTGCAATTGATAAGCGTGAGTACAGACGGATTGTAACTGAATGAGTTTCGACTCGGCCATGATGCACTTTCTCGACTTTGGTGTCTTATTCAGAAACGGGATGAACGCGGATGGACCCGACAATAAAAATTTACAGATATAGACACTATGCCGAATCCCCCAGAAAAAGGGGTGGCCGACGGCAAGGCGTACCTCACGCTCCTCTCATACACTCACACCATAATGATGTGAGGCATAAAGCATCCACGCTTCTGTCAATTAAGATTTATCAGGGGCAAAACAGTGAAAGCTGTCGGGATCTGCTGCTTACACTGATCTCGAACTTCACTCCTGACCCGATTTGTTTGTTGCAGGTTCCTAGCCATCGATTTTGTAGTCATTATTCCTGGTCGTTCCGTTCGCATCTACAGTTGAAAGGCTAGTTTAGTCGACGTTTACACTCCATTGGGGGGATTCGGTATCGCGTCTGTAACTAAACTTTCCTCACGATGATTCCAACTTTATAAGGTTACCATATCTGTACAAAACTTCTTATTGGATTCTATATAAATCAAATTTTTGCTCAGTTAAAAAACTAGTGAAAATGAAAAACGAACGTTTTTGAATCCTGAATCGTATACGATTTCCTTGCGCTACTGTACCTAACGAGGGAGCCTACATGAGTAAAAAGAGGCTCTCTTCATCGAGGGGCCTAGCCTGCGGTGGTGGGGTCTGGGGACCCTGCACTATCGGAAGTCCTTCAATATACCCCGTTTCATATCCTCGACAGTGGGGATGACGTCGTGTGAATGTGCTGACGTGAAGGCAGCCCGTGCCTCGGACCACTGACATTTTCAAAACAACAGCGCAACAATATATAGAGGGCCGTTTTTCCAGGTGAAGTAAACAATCCCCATTATCCCTTTACTACATAACAGCGAGACTAATTTTAGTCTCAACACTAATCCTCTTCCCACATGAGGTCATCCATACGTGCGTCTAGTGGTGCAATGCTGTGGGGCTGAGGGACAAGAGCCCACTGCATGCACCAATGGTCTGGTCCCACAGTAACAGAACTTCCACACAATTGGCAATGTATTACCTGCCACCAAACTCATAAAATCCGTTCATATATCAGCAATAACTCTCAAAAACTCACCTAAGCCGGGCATCCCTCCCTTCCTCGTTCCAGCATGATACAGACTCAGACACTAGGCCGAATCCCCCAGAAAGGCCCTCATACGCTCACACTCGCACAACTTAGCCCTTTTACGCTAAAGGGTAAGGCCGGTAACCCCGAAACACACAATCTGGGTTACGAGTGCGGCCCGAGGATCCGTTGTCAGCAGCAGGGCCCGACAGTTTTCACTAGTTCACCCGCGCCGCATCATGATGGCCGGCCCCTCCCCACGCACGACAATCTCGACAACTTGATACCAAGGGTGGGAAAGCACATCAGAGCAGCGTCAAAACTCAACCATTCACAACCATTCTCCACCCACGCCTGTTCATTGCACGCTCTCGTGTTTCTTCCACATTCAAGTCTCTCCTTCCCATCGCCTGCTTCACACCATCCATCCACCCAAACTTCGGTCTACCTCTAGACCTGCGACCACTCGTCTCCACCTTCGTCACCATTTTTACCAATCTCCTTTCATCCATCCTCACCATGTACCCAAGCCGTCTCAGAACACGCGAATCTACTCGGTCTTCCAGCATGCACGGGTGGGAATCGGGGATAAGCAACAAAAACAATTACTTGAAATAAGAATTTCTCGTACTAGCACATCACAGTAAATGTTTCACCCAACTAGAGCTTAATAAGCCTCCAAATTAACGGAGTTTAGAAGTTGGCTTACCTCCACTATGATTTGTCTACTCACCAAACCAATACTTTCTATTATTGCCATTATTATCAGTTTTACAGGCCGCCGTGGCCGAGTGGTTAGCATATCCGACTGCAGTGCCAGCCTCTGGTGCTGCATGTCGCGAGTTCGAGCCTCGGCATGGACACGGCGGTCTTGTGGCGGGGAGATTGGGCGCCTCCCCCTCTGTGTCTGTCTAACTTAGCCACCCTCCTAACTAGGGGGAAACGGCTGTATGTCTATACATACACATGTATTTCGTCTCAACCGAGTATCAATGGATACAATCGCCAACAACATAACTGCTTAAGATGTTCCATATTATATAATATTAGGATTACCATGATTGTTAGCGCAGCAGAGTGAATATATCCTTCACCGAATGTCTACCAACCCACTGATCTCCCAGCTGTACTCACGGCGATGGTCTTCTCCTTGATGCCCCCCACAGGGAGTACCTTCCCCGTGAGCGACACCTCCCCCGTCATGGCGACGTCCTGTCGTGTTGGCACTCCACGAGCCAGGGACAGCAGCGCTGTTACTATAGTGACGCCCGCACTAGGGCCGTCTTTAGGCACAGCGCCCTGAGGGACGAGGAAGATAGATTAAATTAAAGTGTCAAGGCTTTCTAGTGCACTGGAGTCAATGTCCTTCTGGCACCGAACGTCAAACCAGCAGCCAGCGCTGCATCAAGTCGTCGACGACAAATCATCGTCAGTCTCCGGGATTGTTTCGAATCACGGCATGCTTTGGTCACAACTGTTTATGGAGATATAGGGGGAGGTCACAAATGTGTTCTACTCAAAGTGAGCAAAGAAAACGGTGGTCCTCTGGGATGGAGGAGTCTATCGGTAAGTAAGACTAAATATGATCAATTCACAACAGATCCGATTTCAGCTAGGAGGCTGGTTTCTTGAAGGCAGCTGAAAATCGGTTCCGCACTGAATTGTCTCTGAGGGAACTCAGTGCGCATTAGGCGGAGTATATTAGGAAGGTCTAGGAACCGGCTCCTGGGGAAGTATGTGCGTCGACATCCCGTCCATGTGGGGGCACTTTGCCAAAACATGGGCTATTGTAAGAGGGACTATACAGTCCATGCAGTAAGGAGGTAGCGACGCCTTCATTAGGTGTCTGTGCTTTAGTCTGCTATGTCAAATTCTCGATCGGCATAGGGTTACCTCAGTCCGTCGAGATCGGTTGCTTGATGAGACTCAGGGTATGGGTTTGTCTTCAATAGTACGCAATTTATTTCTTATAGGAACATCAGACCATTCCATGTTACATTTATTTCGCACAGCTTTTTTAATCGCTGGCCTAAAGTCTTTATATGGGAGTGTACGCTGCTCTGCTAGGTCAGGCGCCGGTGGAAATTGGTACAAAATTAAGGGTTTACAGGAAGAATACCTCAAAACTCAAAAAATATAACTCAAGAAGCTACATAATAATACTTCAGTGTTCAAAATAGTACACTAAAAGTAGAATAAAACTTCACAACCGGGGTGATAGTACAACCGAAGCATAAGAACAGCTGCTTGATACCACAAAACAAATAGAATAAGCTATTGGCTTTCATGCAAACAATCATATCGCAATGCACAGTATTTAAAAACAATGCAACAGTTCCTTGGAAATAAGAGAATAAATTGTGAACTAAAAATATTAACTCCGCATCTTCCTCGTAACAGCTGCACAACAAGGGAATACTCGCATTGACAAACCCTACTGGTCTCATTCTTCAGTAGAGTTTAGATTATGAGTGATAGGGTTTGCTGTGTAGAATCCACGTTTTTCACGCTGTATTCCTCTAAGTTGTGAAGAGCTAAGGTGTGCGTGTGTGAGGTGCGCCTTGCCGTCGGCCAACCCCCATGCTGTTTTTTTTTCGGCCTAGTGTCTGTATCTGTCTGTATGAACGGGTGTCACTGGGGCAGACGTAAATTTCAAAGCGCTAGGGCCATGTGGATTGCTAGACTCTAGCTCGACCTGCTCAGCTGCAGAGCTGAAAGGATTATCTAAGGTGCCAGAGGTAATAAACCGCTGTTGAAAGGGTGAGAGGCAATCCCCAATAATACTGGTCAAAATGAGGGTTAGCAGGGACCTACCTCTGGCACGTGCAGGTGGATGTTGTTCCGCATCAGCGATGGGTTGTCGGGTTCTCGCTTTCCCAGGAAGTCCTTGGCGAAAGTGCACGCGATACGGACAGACTCCTTCATGACATCACCCAGGTGACCGGTGGTCTCCAGGGTGCCCTTGGGATGAGGGGCAGGCGTGCCATCCTTACCCGGCAGAAGGGCCTCAGCAGGGATCATCGTTGTCTCGATATAGAGTGTAGAGCCACCTGGACAAGGAAAATAAGCACATTTGTAAGCATTGTAAAAAACTGCGCTAAAAAATGCAGTGACGACCGCAACCTAAAGGAGCATCTGAATATGATGATATTTGACAAAATTTCACCCTGCAGCAGACTACCAACTAAACACTTCTCACCGTACAGAAGAACGATCATGTCTTCCAGCATTGTGCAAATTGATTTTTTTTATGATTTAACTGCATTTATTTATGGTAGGATGTACGTTTGAATTCCAAAAAACAAGTTTCCACAAGGCGCCAAATTAGAGCGTTTGAGAGTCTCCCGTACTGCATATAGACCTTTTCTATAGTACTCATACCAAGCAATATGAACAAAAATATTATATAGAAATTTCGATGCAATGAAATGGGGTCATAATCTTGCAGATAGACACTAAGCCGAAATCCCCCAGCAAGGATGGTGGTCGACGGCAAGACGCAACTCACTCACACACTTTAGCTCTTTTTTTTTGCGCAAAAGGGTTTGGCTGCGGACCCCGCAACACACCCTCCGGGTCATGAGTGCGGTTCGAAGTGAGTGTCGGCAGAAGGGCCCGACAGCGTGACTGGTTTACCCCTGCCGTGTCATGATGACCGCCCCCCTCCCCGCCGACGGCCATCCCGTCTCTCAACGATATGCCTAGGGCGGGAAAACACATCAGGGCAGCGTCAAAACTCATCCGTTCACTATCATTCTCCAATCACGCCTATCCAGTGCACGTTCTTTCGCTACCTCCACACTCACGTCTCTCCTTCCTAACGCTTGCTTCACACCATCCATCCACCCAAACTTCGGTCTCCCTCTAGGCCTACGTCCACTCGCCTCGGACTTCAACATCTTTTTCACCTATCTCCTTTCATCCATCTTCACCATGTGCCCGAACCATCTCAGAACACGCGAATCAACTCTGTCCTCTAACTTCTTCACCATACCCCGTTCTGATGCAAACCACGTCGTTAGTGAACCTGTCTCTCAGCGACACTCCAGCCATGCTCCTCAAACATTTCATCTCGAAAACATTCAACCTTCTTCTCTCCTCTGCTCTCACCCCCCAAGTCTCAGCTCCGTACAGCACAGTTGGCACAACGACACCCTCATACAGCCCTCTCTTTGCTTCCATCCCCAACGTCCTGCAGCTCATTACGCTCTTCGGTGCACCCAACAGTCTACACCCCTCCTTCACTCGCGACTTCACCTCAGTTTCCATTAATTCTGTCTTCCCCATATGGGAGCCCAAATACTTAGAACACTGAGCTTCTTCCAACAACTCTCCATTTAGGAGGACACTAATTCTGCTCGCATCGACAGTCCTCAAGCATCTCATTACTTTACTTTTACCCACGTTCACTCGAAGCTTCATCCTCTAACACACTCTACCAAACTCAGACACTAGCCTACATAGCTTCTCCTCTGAAACCGTTCCCAGGGGCGTATCATCCGCAAATAGCTCAGCTGCCAACTCCGAGGAGAACATTTTTTTGTTCCCATCAAAATTCTGACATAACAGTTTGCGCCACCTGGCACCAGCATCTTTTTAGGATCTCCTCACCACCCGCTTCACCTTGTTTCTCCTCTCTTTGTAGCTTTCATAAGCCACTACCGACTTCCCCTGCTACCACTCCTCAAACACTCCTCTTTTCCGTGCCACCGCCAGTTTGACCTCCTCGTTTCACCACTCGCAACCTTTCCTTCTGCACCCGCCCATACGGCGCGCACCACACACCTTCTTCGCACATCACAGCAACGCATCCATTAACGTCTCCCATTCTTCCTCCACATCTCTCAGGTTCTGTCCTCTCAGGTCGTCATAGTCATCTCTCAACGCCTGTTGGAACTATTCTGCTCTGCTTCTTACATTCAGTACACTCACTTTGTCTACTTCTCTTCCTCCTCACACTCTTTTATTGCTCATCCACCTCTGCTCTACTCTTAATCTACCTTCCACCAGCAGATGGTCATACACTCCTCCACCCTCCCCTCTCAACACCCGCACATCCGGCTGCCTTCCCACCACTCTCCTCGATATCAGCATGAAATCCATCAGCGCTCTCTCCACCACTGCACCATGGGCCATCCTTACCCATGAACAAACTGTTCCCGACCACCAACTCCTGCTTCATACACAGACCTATCAGGTTTTCTCCACTGTCATTTCTACCGGGAACACCATACCTTCCTATCACATTTTCCACCACTGCATCTCCAACTTTTGTATTAAGGCCACCCAGTACAACTACATTGATTTGACCTCCAAAACTCTCAATACACTCACTCAGGTCAGTCCAGAATTGCTCCCTCAACCTCCTCACTTCTCTCGCTACCTGGACCATATGCACTCACAAATACCCATCTTTCTACCCCTAACTTGACTTTCACCCACATCAATCTTGAGGACACCTCCTTCCACTCGGTAACGCTACTAGCCAACCGATCACTCAATATCAAAACCCCACCTTCTCGTGCCCAACCTTTACCCACACCAGACTTTCTTCTACTTACCACACCAAACTCACATTCTCCCTTACCTATCAATATCGTCTCACTCAGCGCCAACACATCATCAAACTTCCTCCTCACAAACATCTCACGCATCTCCCTCCTCTTTGCATCATTTGTACTATAGCCACGCACATTCAGCCACCCTAACAATAGGGTTCGGAGAGGCTTGAGCCTCTCCTCCCCCCCGCTCGCCTTGCCGTCTCTGAGGAAGGGTTTTACAGAGAAAGGGATTCCAAGCCCCTTCGCTCCGCCCCTCTCAGTCACCTTTGACGACACGCAGGGTTTACGGTAGCACGATTCTACTCTCGGTTACGAGGCATCGAAAAAAATAGAAGGTCTGGACAGAGGCCTCTAATGATAAAAGTAATCAGAGGAAGTTTGCCAGAGCCCAGATAGAATTCTCACCCATAGCGGTCCATGCGAGCCCCAACACGACACCGGGAGGCGTGACATCATACATTCTGTCGGTGGTGAACTTGGGCTTGCCAACGAAGGACTCGAGGTTGTCGGTTTTCACCGTCACCTTTGAGGGCTGGTCGCTCACTAATTGGATGGCCGCCCGGCGCATGATCTTCTCGATCAATTTCTGTAGGCTGCGGACACCCGACTCACGGCAGTACTGCTTTATCAGTGTCTCAACGGCGGGTTCCTGAAGCTCGATCTGGCGGCAGATTAGATACGGTTGAATAACCAAGGTCACACGAGCACCTAATTTGCACTCGATCAGACAACAGTAGAAGCAAAAAATTAACGTTGAATAGTTGGCACCTGTTGACCGTAAAAGGAAAGCAAAGCAAAGCAAGGCAATTAAATCAAAGCAAAGCAAAGCAAATCAAAGCGAAGAAAAGCAAAGCAAAGCAAGGCAAAGCAACAAAAGCAGGAATTGGACGTTGAATAGTTGGTACCCGTTGACCGTAAGCCATGAACAATAGAAGCTGGAAATAGACGTTGAATAGTTGGTCCCCGTAGGCCGTAAGCCTTCAAAAATAATGTAGGAAATTGACGTTGAATAGTTGGTACCCGTTGGCCGTAAGCCTTCAACAATAATGCAGGTAATGGACGTTGAATAGATGGTGACTACCCATTGGCCGTAAGCCTTCATCAATAATGCAGGAAATGGACGTTGAATAGTTGGCACCTGTTGACCGTAAGCCTTTAGCAATAAAAGCAGGAATTGGACGTTGAATAGTTGGTACCCGTTGACCGTAAGCCTTGAACAATAGAAGCTGGAAATAGACGTTGAAAAGTTGGTACCCGTTGGCCGTAAGCCTTCAACAATAATGTAGGAAATGGACGTTGAATAGTTGGTACCCGTTGGCCGTAAGCCTTTAACAATAATGCAGGAAATGGATGTTGAATAGTTGGTACCCGTTGACCCAAAGCCTTTAACAATAGAAGCAGGAAATGGACGCTGAATAATTGGTACCCGTCGACTGTAAGCTTTTACCAATAGAAGCAGGAAATGGACGCTGAATAATTGGTACCCGTTGACTGTAAGCCTTTACCAACAGAAGCAGGAAATGGACGCTGAATAATTGGCACCCGTTGACTGTAAGCCTTTACCAATAAAAGCAGGAAATGGACGCTGAATAATTGGTACCCGTTGGCTGTAAGCCTTCAAGCTACAAACAAGGATACAGACGCAAGCCAAACACAAATTAATCTGGGATATTAGAGCAGTGTTTCAAATTTTAAATACCATGACTGGCTGTCAATCACACGTTTGAATTGGGATTTGTTTTATAAAATAATAAATAAAACTTAGACGCAAGTAGAGAAGTAGAAAAAAATTGTTGCCCACCGTAAACACACTTTGTTTTTTTTCTTTGTTTTTCATGAATTTTTTGAACACTGATGGGTTTCAAATCCTCGATTGATTGACATTCACTCAGTGTAGGATCATTAGGGACATTGAGTGAAACAGGGTAATTCTTTAGGTAAGGCATTGTATTAATAGCTAGTTGTGGACTACCACATTTCTTATTCTTCGCCAGCTTCGGCCGCACTACCTAGCAGTTACTTCCTGTTGCCCTTCACTTGCTGGTAAAATTGTTTACCAGGAGTAGTCATACCCTTTACAGTTCAATCCATCACACTAAGTCGCTATCCTGATGGGGAAAATAGCTGCCTTGAATTTTGTGATCCTTAGTCCAATTTAAAACACAATATGGAATTATATACCCACTAAATTGAGTTTCATAGCTAAGCAGCCTTACGACTAAGCATTTTACAATTCCCTGCGCTTATAATCTGTGAATACGATTATTTAATCCTCCTTTTACATCTTTAAAATGAGCGAATCGTTCCAAGTACAGCGTGCCATGCTCTCACTTTGCTATGATGAATAAACAGATCGAGAGTTCAATTTAAATATCACTAGCAGCTGAACACTTCTCTCAAACTCCTGACGAGGGCTTCACAACTCCTAGAATTTAATTGTAATATCAATCTCAGAAAAATTAGGTATTCCATTGGCATATTTCACTTTGAAATGCTGATTAAGTGCATACGAAATGAAAACCAACAGCGAAAGTGACGATTATAGCCATATCAAGAGATTGTGATCCCTCAGTACCCAAATGAATGACCCCGTAACATATGGCAGGCTAGGAAGGCTTGGCAGGATTGCTCCACTGCATTGGATGTAGCCGTCAGTCAAACCAATAGTCTAATGACCTTATTGAGAATAGATACAGACACTAGCCGAATCCCCCAGGATGGGGGGTGGCCGACGGCAAGGCGCATCACACACCCTCACACAACTCAAGTTCTTTAGCGCTAAAGCGTCGGCCGGAAACCCCACAACACACTCTGGGTCATGAGTGCGGTCCGCGGTCCGTGTCAGCAGCAGGGGCTGACACGGACCGCCGTGTCATGACGGCCGGGCTCTCCCCACCCACGGCCATCCCGTTTCTCAACGAGACGCCAAGAGGTGAAAGCACATAAGGGCAGCGTCAAAAATCAACCAGTCCCGCCTACTCATTGCTTGCTCTCTCGCTGCCTCCGCATTCAAGTCCACTTCCTAACGCCTGCTCCACCCCATCCATCCACCCAAACTTTGATCCACCTCTAGACCTACGACCACTCGCCTCCGCCTTCATCACCTGTTTGACCAAACTTCCTTCATCCATCCTCACCATGTGCTCGAACCATCTCAGAACACGCGAATCCACTCTGTCCTCTAACTTTTTCACCATCCCCGTTCTGATACGAACCACGTCGTTAGTGAACCCGTCTCTCATCGACACCCCAGCCATGCTCCTCAAACATTTCAGCTCGAAAACATTCCACTTTCTTCTCTCCTCTGCTCTCAACCCCTCCCCTTCAAGTCTCAGCTACATACAGCACAGTTGGGACAACGACACCATCATACAACCCTATCTTTTATCCAATCCCCAACGTCCTGAAGCTTATTATACTCGGCAGTTCACCCAGCACTTCACACCCCTCCTCCACCTCAGTTTTCACTCGTTCAGTCTTCTCCACATGGGAGCCCAGATACTCGAAACACTAAACTTCTTCCAACAACTCTTCCTTTAGGAGAACACTAATTCTGCACGCATCGACAGTCCTCGAGCATCTCATCACTTTACTTTTACCCACGTTCACTCGGAGCTTCCTCCTCTCACACACTCTACCAAACTCAGACACTAGCCTACATAGCTTCTCCTCTGAATCCGCCACCGGCGCCGTATCATCAGCAAACAGCAACTGGCTCGACTGCCGCCAACTCCGCCCATTCGCTTCCAACAGCTCCAAGCCACGACCCAACACACTCGCGCTCACCTCTCTGACCACCCCATCCTTGTAGAGATTGAACAGCCAGGGAGACATCGAGAATAGACATTGAAATGGTATCATTTGTATTTGACTCTATAGTTAGATATATATTTATTTACACAAGGCGCACCTCACACTCACACAACTGAAATGAGTCGTAACTAGCTACAGTACTACTGATCAACCTACTTGGCAGCTCACCGCTGATAATGCAACTAATGGGACAGGAAGCGAGACATCAGGAGTAAATAGTCTGCGTGTCGAGCAGGAACATGACTCAGGGGGGACAGTCATTCCAGTTCACAGAGCAATAATTTTGGGTAATAACGATTCATAATTGAGAACTGTACAACAAATTCGTGCAATACAATAGTGCTGAAAAAAAATGAAATGAACGTTTGTTGAGGAAAAAGTTTTCAACCTATTTACCAGACGTTTCATAATTGTAAAGCATCGGGACTAGTCACATAACCTGCAGCATCACCAGGCTATGATTACCACAAAGGAGGGCTCACTTTATCTTCGGCAATCCCGGAGTCTGTCCTGGCCTGCGGGATGAGATAGGCTTTAGCGATCTCCATCTTCTCCTCGGCGACGTAGCCCGAGACGTCGATCATCTCCATCCTGTCTCGCAGAGGGTCGGGGATCGTGTCCAACACGTTGGCCGTGCAGATGAACAGCACCTGAAGAACAAGGGACTTGGTTTAATGCATTCAATTTGAAATGAAACTGTGATAGCTATAGTTCTTCACACCCAGGAAGAAGAGCTTTTGTTACAACTAAAGCGTATTACGAATAGTAGATACCGACAATTCATGAACAATAGCCTCTACAGTAACACTCAAAACAAACAAAAAAACACAACAAAAAGAAAATTAAATGCGAAGTCATGTTATGAAAACTAGATGCATGCTATTTCATGAACATTAACCTTCATTATCATTCACAAATATTACCCCAAATAATCAGGCCAATGGTATTAATGTAATTAACATTCTAGACGAATTAGGTGGCTGATAAATTGCATCGAGTCATAGGGTCTTGCATCAGGCCTACTGTCATGCCGCTACAAACTGGGTTCAAAATCAGGCAGCCGGCAGCACGCGTGATGCATGGAAACAATACACCCCAAGTGTGGTCAGGTTGCAGCAAGTTAGGTACCGTTCACCTTGTAATGAAGAACCGTCCAATTCCCAGATGCAGTTAGCTAACTAAGTACTGACCCTGGACATGTCGACAGCGACGTCGAGGTAGTGGTCCAGAAAGTTGCTGTTCTGCTCAGGGTCGAGCAGCTCTAGCAAAGCAGCGGCGGGGTCGCCCTGGTAGCCGCGTCCAATCTTGTCCACCTCGTCGATCAGCACAACAGGGTTCTCGGTGCCGGTCTTCTTCAGGCACTGTCACGCAAATGATGGTAGAGTTAGATAAGTAAACCGTTGAAGACGTATGAGTGACCTTGATTGCAAATTTAGATCTAGACCGTTGCTATTTGCTGATGATACGGCCCTGTTTGCGGATTCGGAGAAGAAGCTATGTAGGTTAGTGTCTGAGATTGGTAGAGTGTGTGAGAGGAGGAAGCTTCGAGTGAACGTCGGTAAGAGTAAAGTAATGAGATGCTCGAGGAATGTAGATGCGAGCAATATTAGTGTCACCCTAAATGGAGAGCTCATGGAGGAAGTTCAGTGTTTTAAGTATCTGGGCTCCCATGTGGAGATAACTGAACTAGTGGAAACTGAAGTGAAGGCGCGAGTGAAGGAGGGATGTAAAGTGTTGGGTGCACTAAAAAGTGTAATGAGCTGTAGAACGTTGGGGCTGGAAGCAAAGAGGGCTGCATGAGGGTGTTGTTGTCCCAACTGTGCTCTACGGAGCTGAGGCTTGGGGACGTGAGAGCAGAGAAGAGAAGAAGGTTGAATGTATTCGAGATGAAATGTTTGAGGAGCATGGCTGGAGTAACGCTGAGAGACCAGATCACCAACGACGTGGTTTGGAACAGAACAGGGATGGTGAAGAAGTTGGAGGACTGAGTGGATTCGCGTGTTCTGAGATGGTTCGGGCACATGGAGAGGATGGACGAAGCTAGATTGGTAAAAAGGGGTGATGAATGCTGAGGCAAGTGGTCGCAGGCCTAGAGGTAGACCGAAGTTTAGGTGGATGGATGGTGTAAAGCAGGCGTTGGGGAGGAGAGAAATGAATGTGGAGGTGGCGAGAGAGCGTGCAATGAACAGGCGTGAGTGGAGAATGGTTGATTTTGACACTGCTCTGATGTGCTTTCCCGCCCTTGGCACCCCGCTGTCGGGATGGTCGTGGGGGGGGGGGCGGCCATAATGACGCGGCGGGGATAAACCAGTGAAAACTGTCGGGCCCTGCTGCTGACGACAGATCCTCGGACTGCACTCGTGACCCAGAGTGTATGTTGAGGGGGTACCGGCCGGACCCTTTAGCACAAAAGGTCTAAGTTGTGTGAGTGTGAGCGTATGAGGGTGTGAGGTGCGCCTTGCGTCGGCCACCCCCCTTTCTGGGCGATGTGGCCTAGTGTCTGTATCTGTATGATAATTTCTCTATCCCAACTTGCTGGGGGATTTCGACCTAGTGTCTGTATCTGTATGATAATTATTTGGCATGTGTGTGAGTGTATGACTGTGAGGTGCGTATCTTGCTGTCGGTCATCCCACGTCTGGAGGATTAGGCCTGCGTTTGTATCTGTACTATTATTATCTAGAGCTATTGCATGTTGGACTGCCAATGTGACATCAATGCTTAGGTGTTGGTGGGCGACAATTAATTTGATCTTGTTGATGATGTAAAGCCAGTCATAAATATCCCAATTATTCAACTCATTAAGGAAATATCAAGGAGACTCCTCAATTGCCGAAGGACCTTAGAACTATTACCAAACAAAAACTATTCATTACGACTGCAGGGTGACTACCACACCCAAATGCAGGGCTTCATTGTTGGCCATGTCGTATTTATTAGCCAAGTTTACGGAAGCAATAATAAGAGTAGCTTGACCGTCTTCAATTCGTCCACTTGATAGCTTCTGAAACATAATTCAAACTGTTCATTATGACTCGTTCTAAGGGCTAACACAAGCAAATTCGCTTTGCCCATCAGCTCGACAGGCATTGGCGCCATCTAGCAGTCCGATATGCAAAAGCTTTACAGGCAAGTTTCAAAGTGCGTAAAAGTTACCTCAACAACAGATTTTGTTCTACATAGCAACCAGGCATGATTTTTTTTATTGAATTACTAATAAACAACTAATTTAGATAAGAAAAAATCAACAGCGGGTTCAGTTCTGGATGAAAATCAAGTTTGCCATTGTATTGATCTCATTATCAATGTTGAAGTGTTTTGCCCAAGACAGGCTTAGCGATTCCTGACCGTATCTGGCACGACCACCTACGGTCAAGTAGCGATGCTCACCTGTATCACTTTGCCAGGCATGGCTCCCACGTACGTGCGCCGGTGCCCCTTTATCTCTGCCACATCCGTCATGCCGCCCACGCTAAACCTGAAATACTATAACACGAAAGACGTAATTAAAAAACACCACTGGCGTCAGTCTCGGGAAGTAGCGAACTCTAGGTGAATTCATTGTAATTTTAATTGATATTGCGAGTGGTGGAACGAGGAAGTCAAACTGGCGGTCGCACGGAAAAGAGGAGCGTTTGAGGAGTGTATGCAGGTGAAGTCGGTGGTGACCTATAAAAAATATGAGATGAGAAACGAAGAGCTAAAAGAGACGCTGATGTCAGATGGGGAGACGTTTGTGTCAGAATTTTGAGGAGAAAAAAAAACAATGTTCTGGAAAGAGATGAAGAGGGTGAGAAAAAGAAAGACCGGAAAGGAGGAGGTGGGGAAAGATGAAAACGGCCAACTGTTGTTGGAAAGTGGTGATGTACGGAAGAGGTGGACCGAGTATTTAGATGATTTGTTGAATGTCGAGGATGACAGAGAGGCTGACATTGTTGCTGTGGGTAGTGGTGCTCGGATGAGTTTTGAGAGGAAGACTTGTGGCGGACATAGCCAAGGAAGAGGTGCAACAGGCTGTGGAGGTTATGAAAGGGAAAGCCACTGGTTTGGATGGCGTTGCGACTGAGTGCCTGAAAAAGGAGCGAAATAACGATTGTCGAATGGTTGGTGAAGCTGCTGAATTTGTGTTTTGTGACTGGCGTGGTACCGATTGAGTGGCGCAGTGCTTGCATTGTTCTGCTGTTTTAGGGCGGAGGAGATGAAAATGAATGCTACAAGTCAAGGAGGTATCAGTCTGTTATGTGTGGTTGGTAAGTTGTAAGGGAAAGTGCTGATCAAAAGGATCAGAAACTGTACGGACTGCGCAATTGGGGAGGAACAGTGTGGCTTTAGGAGTGGTAGAGGGTGTGCCGATCAGATTTTTGCAGTGAGACGGGTCTGTGAGAAGTATCTTGCAAAGGGAAAAGATCTGTACTGGGCCTTCATGGATCTGGAAAAGGCATACGACAGGATTGGCAGTGAAGCGCTGTGGAGGGTGTTGTGTTTGTTTGGAGTATGGGTGCATAGTTTCTATGTTGGCAGTCGAGCATGTGTTACAGTGGGAAGCGAAGCGAGTGATTGGTTCAGAATGAAAGTGGGAATGAGACAAGGCTGCGTGATGTCTCCATGGCTGTTCAATCTCTATATGGATGGAGTGGTCAGGGAGGTAAACGCGAGTGTGCTGGGTCGGGGCTTGGAGCTGTTGGAAGCGAATGGGCGGAGTTGGCAGTTGAGCCAATTGCTATTCGCGGATGATACGGCACTGGTGGCGGATTCAAAGGAAAAACTATGTTGGCTAGTGTCTGAGTTTGGTTGAGTGTGTGAGAGGAAAAAGCTCCAAGCAAACGTGGGTAAAAGTAAAGTAATGAGATGCTTGAGGACTGTGGATGCGAGCAAAATTAGTGTCCGCCTAAATGGCGAGTTGTTGGAGGAAGTTCAGTGTTTCAAGTATCTGGGCTCCCATGTGGAGGTGACGGAACTAGTGGAAACTGAAGTGAAGGCACGAGTGTAGGGAGGAGAGGGGGGGGGGTAAGTTTTGGGTGCACTGAAGAGTGTAATGAGCTGTATGAGGGTGTTGTTGTCCCAGCTGTGCTCAACGGAGCTCAACTTGGAGGGTAAGAGCAGAGGAGAGAATAAGGTTGAATGTATTCGAGATGAAATGTTTGAGGAGCATGGCTGGAGTTACGCTGAGAGACCAGATCACCAACCACATGGTTCATATCAGAACGGAGATGGTGAAGAAGTTGGAGGACTGAGTGGATTCGCGTGTTCTGAGATGGTTCGGGCACATGGTGAGGATGGAGGAAAGGAGATTGATAAAAAGGGTGATGAAGGCGGAGGCGAGTGGCCGCAAAGCTAGAGGTAGACCGAAGTTTGGGTGGATGGATGGTGTGAAGCAGGGGTTGGGAAGGAGAGACTTGAATGTAGAATTAGCGAGAGAGCATGCAATGAACAGGCGTGGGCGGAGAATGGTTGTAAATGGTTGATTTTTGACGCTACTCTGATATGCTTCCCACCCTTGGCATCACGTTGTCGGGATGGACGTGGTTGGGGGGGGGGCCTCATAATTCGACGGGAGTAAACCAGTGAGAGCTGTCGGGCCCTGCTGCTGACAACGGATCCTCAGACCGCACTCGTGACCCAGTGTGTTGCGAGGTTGCTGGCTGGATCCTTTGGCACAGAGGGGCTGAGCCGTGTGAGTGTGAGCGTATGTGGGTGTGAGGTGCACCATGCTGTCGGCCACCCTCTTTTCTGGGGGGTGCGGCCTAGTGCCTGTATCTGTATAAAGGACTGTCCAGATATAATACCGTGAAAAAATCCACAAAAAGGTCAAATTCCTCGCGGGAAAAGTTTAGTCTGTTTTTTAGGTTATAGAGTAACCATAAAAGAATTTTCTCTTGCTATAGCATGGCTGGAGTAACGCTGAGAGACCGGATCACCAACGACGTGGTTCGAATCAGAACAGGGATGGTGAAAAAGTTGGAGAACAGAGTGGATTCGCGTGTACTGCGATGGTTTGGGCACATGGAGAGGATGGATGAAGGGAGATTGGTGAAAAGGGTGATGAATGCGGAGGCGAGTGGTCGCAGGCCTAGAGGTAGACCGAAGTTTGGGTGGATGGATGGTCTGAAGCAGGCGTTGGGAAGAAGAGACATGAATGTGGAGGTGGCGAGAGAGCGTGCAATGAACAGGCGTGAGTGGAGAATGGTTGTGAATGGTTGATTTTGACGCTGCTCTGATGTGCTTTCCCGCCCTT